>CAUYQV010029097.1:0-22090 GCA_963574575.1 Galagoides demidoff | reverse complement strand
CTAGTCTTACATGCAGTGTTAGAGATGAGGCCTACCCAACTTTTGAGAAACCAGTGTTATTACTCCAGTTAAAACTATAACATTGGGATGTATTTCATTCCAACATTAACACCTGCTGTCACCTGATAAAAGAGGGCTTCAGGGAACCTTTGTGCTACTGTAGTGCCCAGGAGTTCCACAAGACCACACTGCCAAATAAGCCAGATTTCCAGGAGAGCCCATTTATTGACGAGCCAGCTGCACAGTGTTCCATGATGTACATATAGCACAATTTATTGATCCATTCGTGGATTGATGGGCACTTGGGCTTCTTCCATGACTTAGCAATTATGAATTGGGCTGCAATAAACGTTCTGGTACAAATATCTTTGTTGTAATGTGATTTTTGGTCTTCTGGATATATACCTAATAAAGGAATTGTGATCAAAGTGGAATATAAACGTCTTAACACAATAACTAAGAAAATGACATGAAGGCTAAGTTAACCAGTTTGATGAAAATATTTCAAATTGTATATGAAAACACCACACTATACCCCATGATTGCATTAATGTATACAGCTATGCTTTAATACAAGTAAATAAATAAAGTTAGAGCTAACAGCAAAAAAAAAGAAAGAAAAAAAAGAGCCGGCTGGTGACAGCCTCAGTGTCTCAACATGGAGTTTCTCAGAGCAGCCCTGAGTGCTTAAGGGGTTTGGTTTTTAAGGCTTAGTCTGTGTCCTGGTTGGCACCCAGGTTGTCCAGGTGCATCTGGGTTGGGTAGCAACAAGCATCGTACAGAAGCAGAATTTTCCAGTTAGTTAGCCATACATCATACCTCTTTGTTTTAATATTTTCCCCCATACATCTTAGTTTCAGTACTTTCCCCCATACTTCTTAGTTTCAGTACTTTCCCCATACATCTTAGTTTCGTACTTTCCCCCCATACACCTTAGTTTCAGTACTTTGCCCCATACATCTTAGTTTCAGTACTTTCCCCCGTCCATCTTAGTTTCAGTACTTTGCCCCATACATCTTAGTTTCAGTACTTTCCCCATACATCTTAGTTTCAGTACTTTCCCCTCATACATCTTAGTTTCAGTACTTACCCCTCATATATCTTAGTTTCAGTTCTTTCCCCCATACATCTTAGTTTCAGTACTTTACCCCATACATCTTAGTTTCAGTACTTTACCCCCATACATCTTAGTTTCAGTACTTTACCCCCATACATCTTAGTTTCAGTACTTTCCCCCGTCCATCTTAGTTTCAGTACTTTGCCCCATACATCTTAGTTTCAGTACTTTCCCCATACATCTTAGTTTCAGTTCTTTCCCCCATACATCTTAGTTTCAGTACTTTCCCCTCATACATCTTAGTTTCAGTACTTTCCCCTCATACATCTTAGTTTCAGTACTTTACCCCATACATCTTAGTTTCAGTACTTTACCCCCATACATCTTAGTTTCAGTACTTTCCTCCTGTACATCTTAGTTTCAGTACGTCCCCCCATACATCTTAGTTTCAGTTCTTTCCCCCATACATCTTAGTTTCAGTACTTCCCCCCATACATCTTAGTTTCAGTACTTTCCCCTCATACATCTTAGTTTCAGTACTTTCCCCCATACATCTTAGTTTCAGTACTTTCCCCCAGTACATCTTAGTTTCAGTACTTTACCCCCATACATCTTAGTTTCAGTACTTTCCCCCATACATCTTAGTTTCAGTACTTCCCCCATACATCTTAGTTCAGTACTTTCCCCTCATACATCTTAGTTTCAGTTCTTTCCCCCCATACATCTTAGTTTCAGTTCTTTCCCCCATACATCTTAGTTTCAGTACTTTACCCCCATACATCTTAGTTTCAGTACTTTCCCCCATACATCTTAGTTTCAGTACTTTCCCCTCATACATCTTAGTTTCAGTTCTTTCCCCCATACATCTTAGTTTCAGTACTTTCCCCCATACATCTTAGTTTCAGTACTTCCCCCATACATCTTAGTTTCAGTACTTTCCCCACCTGGTATTGTTTAAAGGTCAGTCCAGGGACAGTTGGTGCCTCTCAATCTGTTTCCCAGGGAGTTATCCAAGCAAGAAACTTGTCTGCTCCCAATGCCTAAGAGATAGCTGTGCTTTTGGCATTCAATGTACATTCTTAAAACATTAATAATTTTTTTATAGGTTGTCAAAAGCATAAACAAAGAGACCCAGGAGAGAACAAATTAAAGTGGTAAAATATATGTGTGTGTGTTTATGTGTGTCTACATCACTGTGATCATGTTAATGACGCTGCATGTGTTATAAACCTGTGAAGTCTACACAAATCCTTGGCTCACCTTAAACTGATACTTTTCTGAGTTTGGGCAGAGACACAGAGAGAAAAGCAGAGAGTAATTTGAAAGCTATTTGGGGAGGAGAGACAGGAAGTGGGATGCAGAAACAAGCCGGGATCACATGTTGGCCGGTTCCATACAGACCGTTTCTGAGGCCAGTGCACCCACGCCAGAAAATAAAAATAAAGACATATTTCGGTTTTTGATTACATCTACTTTTTAAAATACACAGCTGTTCATTACAAGTAACAAATGTCTGGGATTTCCTCGTCCCCACCCCCCCATCCAAAATTGAAAGTTTTATAGAATCCTAAAGTTCAGGGTTGCAAGCACATCTAAATTCAGACAGTCCCCAGTTCTTTCAAATAGTGTTCTTGCCCGGGATTATAAACCAGAATCCCTATGAAAAACGTTAGCAAAATTTATGCATCCAATTATAGTTCAGCAGGTCTTGGAGGCAGGAAGAAAATTTTAACTACTTTGAAAAAAAAAATTCTCAGATAGATATTTTCGATGTGTACCCTTAAAGGGTCACCACGATAGGCCAAAAGAATATGTCAAAAATGTTATATTTTCCACCTAATGGTGCCCGAACATTACGTGAATGGGGGAGAGGATGATACGTTTTGCAACTAAACAACCAAGCTAAAAAGATTTCCTTATTTCCTCCACTTCCGTATATTCATTAGCAAACTGGGACAGTTTAACTCACGCCCCAGCCAATTTTTGCAGAAGTTAGGGCTGTGAGCTTGTAACCGATAGATGCAGCTGTCTCTCCGTGGGATGCAGATTGCACTGTTTAACTTGGGTCACCCAAAACAGGATATGAGAGGATTTTGGCAAGCAAACGATTCAGCTATCGGAAGCTGCGTGGTTCCATAGACTTCACTCTGCTTCTTACCTGTGTGAACTAAAATAAATTCTTAAGCCACCCACCCCCCAAATAGCTGACTGATTAGACCACCTGTTGATCCAGGGAATTCCCTAAAATTGAACTTCTAGCCATGAGGAAGGAGATCCAACCTGGCTCATGGTGCCCCCTCCTTCCTTAGAGATGTCCTCTGTGACTCACTAACAGGCCTAAGGCTGTGCAAGACACACCTGCAGGCCCCCAATATACACAGGAAGATACCTGGGTCTGGGTACGTGTCCTGTACTTTGTCCCCCATTAACAGACCCTTATCTGAATTCCGCACCCCTTTTCTCTGACTCCTGCTCTGTTAGAGCCTCACTCTTTCAGCCAATTGTCAGCTAAAGAATCTTTAAGCCACCTGCATCCTTTAAGCCCCAGCTTTGAGATGTCCCATCTTTTTTGGCTAAACCACTGTGTGCCTTCTATATATGGATGTATAACTTTACCTGTAGTTCCATCTCCCTGAAATACATAAAACCAAAATGGAACCCCACGACAAGTCCACTTGCTCAAGGCTTCTTGGGTGTGGCTCTGGGTCACGGTCCTTATCCCAGAAACCAAAAGACCAAGTCCTAACCAGATGGTGCCATCATTTTGGACTTCCCAGCCCTCAGAACACCAAGTAGACAAATTTCTGTTGTGTATAAGTGACTCAGACCATGGCAGCTGCAAACTGGACTAAGACAGTGGTTAGGTGGATAAATATAGTTTTGTTGTTGTTGAAGATTCATTGAGCGTGCAGAAAATCCAGTTACACTGATTGCGTTTGGTAGGTAAAGTCCCTCTTAAAACTGTGTCCTGCCTCCAAGAGGTGTGTCACACTCTGTGACCTCTCACCCCCCTCCATCCTTCCCTTTCCCCACTCCCCCATATCCAACCTTGTGCTGTGCACTATGTCATCAATTGTCCTCACATCAGAACTGAGTTCATCGGATTCTTGCTTCTCCATTCTTGTGCTTCTTTACTAAGAAGAATGTGTTCCACCTCCATCCATGTTGATACAAAAGATGTAAAGTCTCCATCTTATTTAGGGACCAAATAGTATTCCATGGTGTACATAGACCACAGCTTGTGAATCCATTCCTGGGTTGGTGGGCATTTAGGCTGTTTTCATAGTTTGAAAATTGTAAATTGAGCTGCGATAAACAATCTAGTGCAAATGTCCTTATGATAAAAGGATTTTTTTTTTCTTCTGGGTAGATGCCCAGGAATACGATTGCAGGATCAAATGGGAGGTCTCATTTGAGTTCTTGGAGGATTCTCCATCCTCCCTTCCAAAAAAGGTTGTATGAGTTTGCATACATTATGAGTTTGAGTTATATCTGACCAAGTGGTCAGACCCAGCCGACCGTTAGCACAGACGCTCGGGAATCAATTGTATATGAATGATATTTGAAGGAGCAGAACTCAATGGTGTCACTCCGAGAAAAAATTGGAGCTCATACAAATATCAGCAGTTGGAAGAGAGGACAGAATAAAATATAGTGATTGAGAGTTAAGGAGAAGAGAAATGAATGATGTTGTGAAGACCAGGGGAGGATAGATTTCTGAGAAGGGAGCTCTTGAAAATAGATTCCCACATTGGAAATATGATCATAGGCATGTGTCCATGGACAGCATTCCGGGATGAATTATGATGGTTTGACCAGGCAATGAGAGGTGGGGAACAGGGGAAAGTGAGCTCGGTCTATGCCTGAAGATGTTCTCTAAAATGTTTTCCTGGATCGGAGCTTCCAGGAAAGATGTTAAGTCAGGAAAAAACTTATGAGTCAACACAGGGAATTTTGAGAATGTCTGCCAAATGTCTATCAAATTTTTAGCCACATCTGGCATCTGGAATTCATGGAAAACTTTCGGAAGAAAGGGAGAGCTGAGACGCTTAGAGAGTATCAGTGAAAGACCTCACTGCAAGCAGGAGGGAGTAGGCCATGTCTGTGGTCAAGACGTGACTAATGAAGGGGCCCCCGGACAGATGGGAAAGGGTGAGCAGAGCTGGGGCTTAGGAAGGATGGAGACACAGGTTCTGGAAACACAGATTCTCATGAGGACGGGATAAGAGCATTGCATCTGAAATGGAGATGGCTGGCGGTGGGTGACGGTCCACATTTCATCACAATAAAACCATCTGGATAAGCATAAGCCGTCTCCATTATGAAGAGCCATTGACTCTTGTCCGTTCATATAACGAGAAGATATTCTCATTAGTCGTATTTTATCCTTTTCTATCTCTTCTTCTTGGCACAAATCAGAGTGCTGAGCAAACTCTAAGGCTGTGTGTGTTGTTGAAGAGAATAGAATTCCCCAAATCCCTCCATTCCTCAAGCATAAGACTGATGTCATCCAAACATGAGCATATGCTTCTCATTAACGATGGAAACTTTCCTTCGCATCATCACCAGGAGAGTTTGCTGAAACTAGGGGTGTAAACTTAACTCTCCTTACCATAAAAAAAAGGAAGAATAAAACAGAATTACCAATGTCACTGGGGGAAATGATCTTGGAGATTTAAAAATTATATAGAAACCTTTAATAAAAATAGGCATGTATACCATCTATCTCAAATACCCCCTGCTCTATACCATGATGCATTTTATCAAACTATACATTGAATTATACGATGTTTAATGGCAGCATCTTGATGTCATGTTGTCATAGAAATATTCTGAACGTGTGTCGATGATTTTCCTTAAATGCCAAATTCACAAAATTTGAAAGCTTCAGAAGTGAATTTTTTTTTAAAGTTGATTTTCCCCTGAGTTTTATTGGAATTCTCTAGCATTTATTCACGTCTCTTATTTACTAAGAGTATTTATTTATAAGTTTGAGAGAAGCTGGTTCTGTGAAATGTTTCTCTTTACCCACATTTAAATGGCTACAAAAGTCCTTATTTTTATTGTTGTTTGGTTGTTCGTTTCTACTCGGACAGTTGATATTTGCTTATCTTTTCTTACATAATCGTACTCTGAATCTGCTTGGACACAAGCACGTCCAGGATTTTCCTTTCTCTTGAGTAGAGTCTACCCCTAACCCATATGTCTGTCTTTATGCCAGAGTCCAAAGGCTGCCCAAGTACAGCCTCAGGACTTGTGTTGGCAGGAAAGTCCCCAATTCACACATCTTCACGGGCCTTGCTGTCTTTCAGAGAAGAGCAGAAGAGACAATAATCAAGGAAAATTGGCTGCAGCAAAAGATAATTTAATTTTCTCTTGGAGAGACGACCTGAGTGGGAAGATGCTGGCTGGAGCTCTGGCCCCATTTGGTGTTTCTGACCTCCTAGGACCTGGCTGAAATATTTGCAGGCACAGAGGGGAAGATTCCCAAGGACCATTTGTGTTCTAACCTGACTTCTTTACTTTATAGCAAGTAAAACAAAAAAACTGATTCTGAGAAACAGCATTAAACGGGTGACCACAACCCATCTCCAGCTCCCACTGTTTTCCTGAGATGGATGGGATGGAAATCAATTTAAAATTCAGCCTTACAATATGTTGATGACCTATTCTTTCCCATAGGTTCAAAACTGGTCCCCAAATGCAGTAGGACCTCCCTAGTTGACCATCTCCCTAACTGACCAACTCCTTAAATTGACCAAATTTTTATAGACTGGACATGCACCATATGTACTTATCAGTACAGCAGGCCTAGTTCCTTATGGAGGCCATCTTCAAACATTGATCACCTCCTTAAGTTGACCTAATTTTTGTAGACTGGACATGCAGCATATGCACGTATCAGTACAGTTAGCCTAGTTCCTTACGGTGACCATCTCCATACATTAATCACCTCCTTAAGTTGACCTAATTTTCTTTTTTTTTTTTTGTTTGAGACAAAGCCTCAAGTTGTCCCCCTAGGTAGAGTGCCGTGGCATCACAGCTCACAGCAACCTCCAATTCCTGGGCTCAAGCGAGTCTCCTACCTCTGCCTCCCATGTAGCTGGGACCACAGGTGCCCACCACAACGCCTGGCTATTTTTTTGGTTGCAGCCGTCATTGTTATTTGGCGGCCCAGGCTGGATTTGAACCCATCCCCTTAGGTATATGTGGTTGGCGCCTTAGCCACTTGAGCCACAGGCACCGAGCCAGTTGACCTAATTTTCACAGACTGGGCACGCACCACATGTACATATCAGTACAGTTAGCCTGGTTCCTTATGGCAACCATCTCCATACATGGGTTACCTCCTTAAGTTGACCTAATTTTCATAGACTGGACATGCACCACATGTACATATCAGTACAGCAGGCCTAGTTCCTTATGTTGACCACCTTGAAGTGTTGAACAGTTTGTCACAGTCCCTTGGATGGTCACCTCACAGGGGGTCTGCTGTAAATCAGCTCTTCATCTCCAGACCTGTGAAGGAGACCTCTCTTGGAAAACTGATCTTTGCAGACAGGATTAAAGTAAGGCTCTTGAGATTAAGGAAATCATCCTGAATTATCCAGAGTGGGTCTTCAATGCTATCCCATACATCCATACTTGTGCCATTTTCACCTTTGTGGTTATTGGTTAGAACAACCCTGTGTAATGAATGCATTCCCCTCTGCAGAGATGTATATATGGACAGGTAAAAAAGATGTGAGCTAGATAGGTAGGTATGCAGAGATAAAGCTAGGTACATGATGACCCATGAGTAGATAAATAGATGAATATATAGATGTATGAGAGACATATGAAAGTTGGATAGGTCCATACGTTGGTAGGTAGATAAGAGAAAGTGATGACAGATGCATAGATAGATACACAGATAAGTAGATGGATGGGAGAGAGAGATGAGGGCCAATAGGACAGGATACAAGACCAGCCACATATTCCATTACACACAAGATTCTCTGCTCTCCCTGTCTCATCCTTTCTCTCTTTGTTGGGTGGGATGACAGCCTTCCATATCAGCATGCAGCCTTGCTTGTAAACTCAAGTGTTTCAGTTCTGAAAAGGGAGGGAGTGAAAACCCACAGTGGAAGGTAAAGAGGGAAATTGTTTTTCAATTCACGATGGAGGGTAGGGCAATGAATTGGCTGCGCATCCCTCCTCCCTCTGACTCTGAAATCATCATGTCCCAGACACGTTACCATTGCAGGCAACGTTTGCCCCCTTCTCTGCCTTGGAATGGAATGGCTCTACCCAATAACAGAATGAAGTGAGTCACCAGCAGAAATGGAAACAAATGCTCAGTCTTTATATGTGGGACACAGCCTTCCAGTTTGTTGGGAGTACTTTTCTTTTTTTTCCACTTGGCACATCTACTTGAGCAAACCCAGCATTGAACCACAGTCTCTGCCAGAGCCAGCGCCGATGAGTGAGGTCAGCCTCAAAAATAATTCTCCAAATGTGTTGGTCTCCAGACTGAGAGCACAAAGCTAGACTTCGTTTGTTAATATGTTAATAGCCTAATTGCTTCCCCCTACAAGCAAATGCAGAAAACAGGTCAGCTTGAAAGGAGATGAGTGTGCAAACAGTCCCACTTTTAGAGCTTGGGGTGCAGAAGTTCAGAAAGACTTCATGTAACTTTCTTTATTCTTTTTTTTGTGTGTGTGCAGTTTTTTGCCGGGGCTGGGTTTGAACCCTCCACCTCTGGTATATGGGGCCAGCGCCCTACCCCTTTGAGCCATAGGTGCCACCCTATTCTTTAAAACTTATTTGAGACCACAAGAGCATCAGTTGTTTTCTTAACTCAATATTCAGTGGGAACTGGGAATTTCAGCAGTATTAGGTTTTTGTTTTGTTCTGATAATTTTTTATATGACATTCCAATACAGATGTACAATTGTAATTCAATAAAAACTATAGACATCTAATTGTTACCCTACATGGGCAACTCAACTGCACAGATGTAGGTAGAGTATAAATTCATATAATGTGTAATACATGTTAGATATACTAATTTACTTACCTACGCATCATCTATTTATCTATCTTCTATCTATTGATATCTATTTATTATCTATCCATCTCTATCTATCTTATATTAAACTATTTCACCTGCTATGTATGTAGTTTTTTTTTTTTTTGAAATACAGTCTCAAGCTTTCACCTAGAGTGCTATGGCATCACAGCTCACAGCAACCTCAAACTCTTGGGTTTAAGTGATTCTCTTGCCTCAACTTCCCAAGTAGCTGGGACTAAAGGTGCCCACCACAACACCTAGCTATTTTTTGGTTGTAGTTGTCATTGTTGCTTAGCAGGCCCGGGTCAGATTCAAACCCATCAACCTAGGTGTATGTGACTGGCACCCTGCCGACTGAGCTACAGGTGCTGTCTATGTATGTAGTTTTTAAATAACCCAATCAACCATGTTTCTCCTCGCCTGTAGTTGAGACCCAAACTGGGCCTCATGCTTTCAGTATGATAAACAGCCGGGGATTAACATCAGTGAGAGAGAAAAGACATAAAAAGTTCTGTACCTTCCCCACCACTTAGGGTATTAGAACAACGAATATACCCTGCAGGTATATTCATGTATTATAATCAAGAGATGTATCAACAGGTAGTTATTCCTGCAATGAAGCCATAGTCCTATCAGTGTCTTATGATAAATCTTTCAGAATACATATAATTATTCCTGGCAGATGGTTACCAAAATGAAAGGCATGTGTGTGCAGTGATTTGGTTACTCCAAGTTATCTTATGCATGAAATATATCCTGATTCCTCATAAAGTCAGCTATTCCCTGGAAAGGTGATGGAAATATTTCTGGGACCAGGATCAGTAATTTCTATGTCTTACTTGGACACATTTTCTCAGGGAAAATGACCTGTTGCCCAAGGAAGTAGGAAATTAGACATTTTGTGTGTGTGTTTGAGTGAGAGACAGAGACAGACAGATAGATAGGTAGACAGATACACAGACAGACAGAAAGAAATAATGGATGGATGGAAAGAAAGAAGAGAATAGATGGTATAGATAGAATAGATAGATAAAATGGATGAGATGGATGGATAGATAGATAGAATAGATGGATTGGATGGATAAATAGTAGATAGAGTAGAAAGATGGATAGATGAAATGGATGATTGATTGATAGATAGATAGATAGATAGATACATAGATACATAGATCAGATAGATGAATAAAATGGATGATAGATAAATAGATAGATAGAATAGATGGATGGATGGATAGACAGTAGATCGAACAGATAGATGGATGGATAGATGAAATGGATGATAGATAGATAGATAGATTAGATAGATGGATAAATAGATAGAATAGACAGACAGATGGATGCGTAGGTAGAATAGATAGAACAGATTGATAGAATAGAGAGATAAATGGATAAATGATAGAGGGATGGATGGATAAATTAGATAGACAGTTAGAATAGATGGATGGATAGATAGATAATGGATAGATGGATGGATGGATAGATAGATAAATAGGTAAAAATGGAAGTAACTTTCCTTTTTAGGAAACATATTGAGCAAGATGAGGGAATCCCATGAACCTTTCTGCTAGAAGCCTCCCACCACAGTGTTGCAACCATAAACTGATGTCATGGTTAATCATTTGCCTTTCTGATGTGTCCTTCAAAAACTGCATAGAAATGTGGGTTCTCCATCCCTTTGCCAGATAAACTGAGCCTTCAGAGAACTGGTATTTTTGGAGGATGGTTTGAAGTACTCATAGGTCCTAAATAGCATAGATTTTAATTCAAGTTCACTCTGGACCATCAAATCGGCACATTGTACCCCATAAATTCATCAATGTACACGGTTATGATTTAATAAGGAATAAGAAAACCAAGAAATGTTTAGCATTTTTTTCTATTAATGTAATCTTTTATAAAATTATATTCACCTAAAAATAAATGTATCAGAATTTGAAGCCTAAAAAAAAAACAAATGCTGAATTCTTAGATACCCTCTGTTGCAGATCCCCAGAGTTGGGACCAATGAATAGAGGTTGGCTGTCATATACGAGGTGATAAAATGAGGGTATTTATAGGACAGTGCATTTATAAACTGTGATTCTGTCTTCACCGTGGGGGCACTGTTGATGACATGTTTGGCATTAATGACTCAGATATGACTGGAATAACTTTGCTTCCCTTGTTGAGAAATGTATTATTCATAAAACAGAAGATGTCTTGTCTTTTTTTTTTTTTCACTTTGGCTGCCAGGAAGCTCATAGCTAAATTATTACTATTATTTAACCACATCCTTGTGGTTGACAGGGACATATTTATATTAAGAGATTTAGGGATGAGTAAACATTTAAAAGAAATTCTGGCTTATACTGTCTTTGTTATGATTCAGTTAAACTTTTATTTTTCTGGAGAATTGCAAACATACGCAAAAGCGGGGGTGGGGGGGGGAATAGTGTATTGGACCTCCAGTCCCCATCACTGAATAATTACCAAGCCAAGGGTAGTTTCACTTAATCCAAATGCATTCCCACCCCTGACGAATCTTCTTTACACTATATTCAAGCAGAAGATGATTGCAGGCAATCATTATATATATCTTATTTTTTACTGGGTATATTCTAAGCAATGCACATGATATATGTAAGTAATGAAGGGTAGAAACAAACATACACACATGACCCATTCCCTTTTCTCTACAATCCACTCACCCTCTATTCACACCAGCATTTGCTTGCTTGGAAAATAGCCAAGAACTGTTGCAAGCCAGAGTGGAATTGGTGGGGGCTGAGAAAAATACAGCACAAGAGAAGACACAGAAACAAAAGATGGGATCAGGAGGACTGACTGAGCTGACGGCTGCAGCCAGCACTAAAGCACAAAATCAGCTTTATTTTATAGTATCTGTACAGGGTTGTCCAGGGGGGAGAAGCATAGACGATATGGGGGAAAAGCATAAACAAAAGACATAGTTTTGCTCTTATAGTGCAATAGGAAAATGTAAATGACTTGAATAAAGACAAATTATCTTGTTAATGGTTTCTACTCCACTTCGTTAACATATGACAAGAAGCAAGAAGGGAAAGTTCCTGAGGATCTCAGCATAGTTAACAAAACAAAGAAAGAACTATGTGACTTAGCAGTTTCTACTCAACTTTATTAACATATTACAAAAAGTAGGAAGGCAACGATCATAAGGGTCTGTGCATAGTTAGCTGGACAAAGAAAGAGGTCTGTGACTTCTGGCAGAGGGAGCATGAAGAAAGAATACGGAAGTTTCAGGAATAGAGAAGCGGTTGAGGGTTCATTCCCTGAATGTTCCCCAGAGGTCTGTGACTTCTGGCAGAGGGAGCATAAAGAAAGGACTATGGCAGTTTCAGGAATAGAGAAGTGGTTGAGGGTTCATTCCCTGAATGTTCTCCAGGCTGTCATAGCAGGAAACTGATGCAGACAGAAAAGCAGCTTTATTTTCTGGCCAGGAGACTCTGTGGACTAGCATCCTAAAAACCAACCTCACTGGCTCAATCTCTTGTCTTCCCTTAGGGTCTTGGTGCAGGTGAAAGTGATGAAGATGTGAGAGACGTGAATGTCTTGTGACTCAAGGGAAGGTGAGGTTGGCCCATTCCCTTGGTACCGGGTGAGCCACCTGTCCTCAAAGGTGACAGGAGGTTAAGGAAGTCACAAGGTTACTACCTAGGCCCAGCCCAGACCAAGGCAAGGGCGTACTGATAACAGAGACATCTCTGCAGTAGATGTAGGACTGTCTGGCTAGTGCCTGGGCAGAGTGACTAGGGCAGAATTTAGCTCTGCTTTTACTCTCTTGCCTGACTGTGAGGGCCCTGCTGCCTCACGACTCACTCTATGACAGAGAACACACCTTCCTGACAAGAAGGAGTCTGAGTGCACAGCCTGCCGTACTCTTAACGATCTCTCCACAAAACTGCTCCTTTTCCTTGGACCTTGATGGAATTTTCCAGAGGGAAATGATGCAATTAAAAAAAGAGTCTACCCTGGGGGGTAGCTGTGGCTCAAGGAGTAGGGCACTGGCCCCATATACTGGAGGTGGCGAGTTCAAACCCAGCTATGTCAAAAACTGCAAAAAAAAAAAAAGAGTCTATCCTAGGATTGATAACCATTGTCATTGGCCAGAGGAAACTAATAATTCCTTTTTCTACTGTTGTTCTTTTTTCTTCTTTCTTATTTATTTATTTATTTTTGAGAGAGAGTCTCACTATGTTGCCCTTGGTAGAGTGCTGTGGCACTGAAGCTCACAGCACCCTCACACTCTTGGGCTTAAGCAATTGTCTTGCATCAGCCTCCCAAGTAGCTGGGACTACAGATGCCCCCCACACCGATTTTTTTTGTTGTTCCAGTTGCCATTGTTGTTTAGTTGGCCTGGCCTGGGTTCGAACCCGCCAGCCTCAGTGTATGTGGCTGGTGCCATAACCACTCTTCTACGGGCACCGAGCCTTCTTCCTCTTTCTTATATCTGGAACCATGACCAGCCGTTGCATTCACTGAGGAGAAGACCCTAAAATATTTGGGGATTGAGGGAGGAAAACCCCTCTGGCACGAGGCAGTGCTCTCCAACAGCTGGCTGTTCCTTTGCAGACGTGACCTTGATAAACGAAGAGGCCCAAACGCTGTACTGACTGTAGTTGCTCTGTGATCTTTTGTTTCTACACAATGTCACGGATGTTTTTCTGATTGTCTTTGCCATTCCAGCTAGCCTCACAGACACGTAGCAGACCCACAAAACACCGTCCTCACTCTCTGCTCACTCAAAGGTGATGCCGTCCTTTGGAATACATGTCAGATCAACACCTGCTTTGGAGTTTATATTCTGGCAAGATCAGTATTTACGGCCCACGCTTTGCCCAAACGGGATGATGTCAGTTTTGTATGGGTTTGGCAGGGAGAAGATGAATCGCGTCTGCTTGTAGGAATAAATGGACTTTTTTCCAAAAGGGGATGATGCACACCTCTGGGACCTTTTGAGAGTGGACCAGGTTGGCCCTAGTCACTGGGAAAATGAGACCACACCCAGTGCTGGTGGCAACCAAGTCTGGTCATTGGCAACAGTGAGGTCTTGGTTGTAACCAACTACTACACTACTGCCTTGTGGTGGCTTTACCAGCTCCAGATAATACATGAACAAGTGGGCATTGTGGTACCCCAATAAAACCTTATACATGGGCACTGAAATTTAAATATACCGCTTAACTTTTGTCTGTTACAGAATACTATTTTTTTGATTTCCCTTCTGCCACCAGCATTTAAAAGAAACATTCTTACAGAAAACAGGCAGCCGACAAGTTCTGGCCCATAGTTTACTGTACGCCAACTCCTGGTAAAGATTTATTATGCCATTTATTATACCATGCGGCGTTCTCAGGGTTAGCTAAGGTCTGAACATGAAATGGTTTGCATCGGGTTAGAGCAAAATTTTATAAAAAGCTCTCAATTTCCTGTCTCATTCTATGACAGGGAAACAGTACATGGTCGAGCCTGTCACCTTGTGAAAGTTAGTCCCTTAGAGCGGATGTATTTTCTGGGTGTTTGAAGCTATCCCATAGGTTCGTGAATCTCTTCTAAAATAATGAAGATTTAGGGAACCAGAGGTTTCATTGTCTACACACCAGTCCCAGGTCAAGGATTCGTGCTTCTTACTTGTTTACCTAAGTATTTTTCCTCCTGTTTCTTTGTTATTCCTTCTCATTTCTTTCCACTTTATTTATTTATTTTTGAGAACCCAGGCTGTGGTGCCATCATAGCTCACTCCTAGCAACCTCAGACTCCTGGGCTCAAGTGATCCTCCTGTCTCAGACTCCCGAGGAGCTGGGACTACAGGGACCTACCACAACACCTGGCTAGTTTTCCTATTTTTAATAGAGATAGGGTCTCACTATTGCTCAGGCTGCTCTGAACTCCTGAGCTCATGAAATCAGCTTGCCACGGCCTCCCAGAGTGCTGGGATTGCTGGAGTGTGTCACCACGCCTGGCCTCCTCGCACTTTTTAACCATATTCCTACTTTGGTATTTTGTGTGCTTGTTGTGCCAATGTCTGCCTCAGAGAATGGGGATCTTCTTCTGCTATACAAATATTACCAGCAGACTACATATCAGCCAAATATACAGATACATGCCATTTTCACATTATGCTCAAATGAAAATTGGTTAATTCTAGCTATAGCTTTAGTAACTACAACTTTTCAACATCCCATCCAATAAAAAATTTTGATTTGGTGTTTTAAAGTTACTTTTGTTGTCATCTTTTTCAAAATAATAAGAGGGTTCGAATGTCTTATTGAGTTACTTGATCATTTCTGTAATGCTTGAATCCCTGCTATAGGGGTGCCCGTTGCCCAAATAGTATTTGCTATAGCCATTGGGTTGTTTTTTCACCCTGTCCGACCCCTGCTCCCTGGTTGATTTCACCTGAGTTTTATTTCTCTCTGTTCAAATGTATGTTAGTTCTGATTTAGTACTGAGTACATGCCTTGCTTTTCCATGCTTTTTTCCCTAATTCTACACCAGGAAACATTTGGGCACACATTTTCTTTTTCATAAAATCACTTCTTATCTTTGGGGCAAATACCCAGGAGTGAGATTGCTGGATTGAATGGCAGGTCTACTTTTATTTCTTTGAGACAATTCCCAGTTTTAGTTCCTTGAGAAATCTCTGCTGTGTTTTCCACAGAAGGTGCAAATGAAGTTATCGTTATTGACAAATAGTTCTCTTTGAGGTTCCTGGTGGACTTTGAACCTGGAAGAGTGACATGCAGGGGAAAGGCAGTGCCCCCTCTTTGAAATGGGAGGGTGCAAGCCTCACCATCAGAGACCCCCCCTCTCTCACCCCAGAACCCCCCGGTTGGAAGTGTTATGTCCCAAGCAGCTGAGAGAAGGATGGACCCTACTTTGGACGCTGTTAATTGATAAGAATTTATTGATAATTTGGTACACCTGCAGGTGGGCTAATACCATATAGGCAAACAGCCTTGAACAGCAGGTGAGAAGCCTTTTTATACTGTCATTCTGCAGACTTATGCGGGGTCAGCAAGGTAGCCTAATACAGAAGCCAATCATAGCAGTTAAAGCCGGGTCACAGGGTGGGGGTACATATTGATTCATAAATCACAAGATATATCACAAGTACATTACTTCATGAATCATAAGATGGAGGTTACATAGTTCAGGGGTACAAAGCAGGTAGGTTTCCGAGAACAACTTGGGACCTTTTCGTCAAGGGCTCAACCCCTCCCTGTATACTTTCTGAATTTCAGACTGCTTCTCTACCCTTGAGGGGGCTAGGACTAAAAGGCTTAGGAGAGATTTCCTTTTAAAGGGTAGGGGGCTTGTTCCCCACTGGTATATCTTAGGGGGGAATCAAGGGGCCTGGGTCATCACAGAAGCCAGCCTCACACATTCCCTACATGATATTGTAGTTTGGAGAACCATCTCCCACACACAAAACAGCGGAGAGGTTTTTGAATAATCTTGCTTAGATTTGCTCTTAATTCCAATCATTTAAAATTTTGATTGGTGTGTATTGTTTCTCATATCTACAGAGTGAGATTTTGTCGCATGAGATGTGCTGATCAAATAAGGCTTTCTGGGCAATAATCACCTTGATTATTCACCAATTTCGTGTGTCAAGAACATTTCCAGGGCGGCAGCCATAGCTCAGTGGGCAGGGTGCCGGCCACATATACCGAGGCTGGCGGGTTCGAACCCAGCCCAGGCCAGCTAAAATCAATAATAATGACAACTGCAACAACAACAAAAACAGCTGGGCGTTGTGGCAGGTGCCTGTCGTCCTAGTTACTTGGGAGGCTGAGGCAAGAGAATCGCTTAAGCCCAAGAGTTGGAGGTTGCTGTGAGATGTGACACCACAGCACTCTACCCAGGGTGACATAGTGAGACTCTGTCTCAAAATAAAAAAAGAACGTGTCCAGTTCTCTATTTTGGCTTCGTCTCCAACTCAGATCACAAGTCACCTCTCCCTGTGTGGTCCGGGAGTTGGGAACCACAGCCTTAAAACTAACCTCTCTTTCTCTCTCTCCATGTATCTATGTGTGTGTATATAAATTTATATCTATAAAAATCTAAATAATAAAAATACATTTATTTTTGCATGTGAATATATCTAGTTTTCAATCAGTATATTTTTTCTCTGTACATATATAAACACAGTTATTTCTCTCTATATATATACATATCTATGGGCTTGTTTATTTATATATAATATATATAGCTTGTTTATATGTATAAAACATATATATGTATATGGGCTTGTTTATTTATCTAATATGTAGCTTGTTTATATAAATAAAACATGTATATGGGCTTGTTTATATATATTTATATTTCTCTCTCTATAATATATATATTTTAAAATTTTTAATTTTATATATATATAATCTCTAGGGAAACAAACCTATCTATCTAATACACAGATCAAACAAAATAAAACACTCAAGAGTTCACCACAGAACTGGCAGAACCGACCTGGTTCCTGAGCAACCTTAACGAGAAAGACGTGACCCATTTCAGGAATATTTGGCTCAGGGCAGACCCCAAGGGAAGGTGCCCTGTGTGGACACGTCTTTCCATGTCTCTGCGTCTGAGCAAAGCCCACCTCACCTGTGCGTCTGGGATTTGCTGGCTGGCCCTTTTGTGCAATATTTTAAATAGCTGTGGTTTCTTCATGGGGAGGTTGAGATAAATCAAGTTGAAGAGCGCAGTGTAAACCTCAGACGCTGAGTAGAAATTTTTTTAGGCGATGACCTCAGGTCTCAGACCGGCAACGACTTCTTGGGACTTATAGGGGAGGGGTTGGATAATCCATGCAATTAAAAAGTCCTTAAAATTATATTCCACCCCCCTCCCTGACTGGTTTGCCTTGATTGCAGCTCAAAAATTGACCTTGTCACCCCAGGGGGATAGCTTGAGGCTCTGTCTCAAAAAAAATGCTCCTGTGATTGCAATCCTGCAGACCCACCAGATGGATGGCTTTCACTCAGTAATAGTCATTTAAGATTCCTCTGTGGCCCTTCATAGCTTGGTAGAGCACTCCTTTAAAGGGCTGAATAATATTCCACTGTCTGGATGAGCCATAGTTGACTTCTCCACTCATCTACCGAAGCACCTCTTTGTAGCTGTCAACATCTTGACAGTAATGAACAGAGCTGCTACATAAATATCCATGTATAAGTTTTTGTGTGAATGCATTTGCAAGTTCTTTGGGGAAATACCCAAGGTGTGCAATTGTTACACTATATAATAACAATATGTACACATTTAAGCTTCCCTAGCTGTACACTTTTAAGCTCATGGTAGTGTCAGGAAAAGAGAAATGTGTGGGTGGGTTTGCTTACAGTAATACTTATAAACATTTCAGGCTTTGCTCTATTTTCCCCCCAAAAGTCACCTTCCAAACAACAATAAATTCCCTCTTGCACTTACATTTTGACGCACCTCTACATCCCAAATGTGGGAACCGGGCAGAAATGCTATGAGGGCTGACAATTAAATTTGCAAACCCATCTTGGAAAAAAAGTGCTCAACTGCTGAGTATCACTAAGGTCACCTTTGCGGTTCTCCCTTTGAGAAGCCATGCACCGATGTCAGTGGCTGGTTCACCATTCAGAGCACCTCCGTGCTCTAAATCTCTCACCTCCAAAATTATTTTTCTCTGACTAGCCTCTTTCTGAAGCATCCAAGAACGGGGACTCGACCAGTTCTCTCTTTTGGAAATGCTTTCTAAATGTCAAGATGTGTGCCTTGCCAGAACCCATTCCTTCAGGCTCAGCTCACAAAATCCCGTCATTTATTCCAGGGTTCCACCCTGGACTCACCCTGCTGGCACTGGCTGTGTTTCTGGATTCCCACAGTGCAGAGTCCAGACCTTAAATATGGAGCTTCCGTGATGAAACAGTGGTAAACGTGGGCCTCGCGCCAACGTGGTGAGGGTGAGGAACGCTGGAAGCTTCTGGAGAAAAGAATGCTCGTGAATCCTTCTAAATGTCAGAAGTTCCTACCCAGCAATGAGGCATGTAACACTTTCCCTCCAGGACGAGTTTGCAAACTTAATTGTCAGCCCTCCTATGCGTTTCTGCCCGGGTCCCACATTTGGGATATGAAGGTGCTTCAAAATGTAACTGAAAGAGGGAATTTATTGTTGTTTGGAAGATGCCTTTTGGGGAAAGAATATGGCAAAGCCTGAAATATTTATAAGTATTGCCGTAAGCAAGTTTTGTGGAAGTGACATTTTGACAAACATCTGACAGTCTCACACAGTGGCAGAACCCTAGTGGTCGCTTGGCTGTGGGGTGTGCAAATCATGCCGTAAATATCTGGGGATACTTAGGATGCATGTGACACTGTTAGGGTCATTTCTTAGAAGTCTCCTTCCAACACAAGCTGCCAAGTGTGTCAGATCGGAGCTGTGTCATGACAAGTATTTTTTTTTAATTTGTTAATAGTTTATTTACAACTCATATTCATAGCTCAGGAACACAGGTCAGTGACAAATGTCTCTGTAAATCAGCCCAAAGAAATTCTCTATATTTCAAAATTATTTTACGCTCTGAAAGACACCAGCCTTCCTCATCTCCTCAAAATTCATACAATCATAATTTCTGTAGAAATCTGCATGTGTCTTTTTTCTTGGTTAGCCACAGTAAACTTATAGAAAACTGCAACCCCCAGGGATACAGCAAATGCTCCAACAATATGAATCCACAGGCACCTGGCCCAGAGGCCACGCATCTGAGGTCTGGCCAAAGCACTAGAAGCCATGATGGTTACTGTCCTTGATGGGTTGCCAACCTCAATGCGTCCTTCCTGGCTGAGGGACACACAACTGCCGTCATGACAAGTTGATGTTGAACTCACCTGCAAGTTCCTAGAGCTTGGTATTTCTGTTCCTGGAGCTTATGGGTCACCTGTGCAGGGGACCAGTTGGTCAGCCAATGATGGAATCCCATTTACCTTCCAGGCACAAACATATCTCATTCTTAAGTCGCCACAGGTGACGGGGGATACCACCTGGGCAAGCCCAGGACGGAACTGCCCCACCATTACATAAAATTCTGCAAGAGTCTTCTCGTCCAGAGGCTGGGTGTCACTGAACATGCAACTCTAAATGATTAAACATGCTTTTAATGTTGGGGACTGTGCTGTTTTTATTGTAAGGGTATGAATGATAGCCATGTAAATTCCTGAAAGGCTGGCACAATACTATTCATACCTGAAGGCATAAACATACGTCCTTACGATGAGTTTAGTTGTTATTCTAAAAATCCCTGAGATGAAAGAAAGCTGAATACCGGACAATCCCTCAAATCACCATCCAGCTTGAGACCTTTGTGTCAAGTGTTCCCATGTTCCTTGTGTACCAAAGTTATAGCGCTCTGCAAATATTTAAGTACACATACCCAGGCGTCCATGCCTCTCTCCACAGATATTATTACATTGTCTAGTTGAGGAAAAGGTAAAAAATAAAGGGGAAGAGTTGTTCAATCACATTATCAAAGGAAAAATGCATGTTTTGGCCGCCATAAACTGTCTTCTTTTAGATATACGAGATCCCATTAAGGGCGGCTTACGCCTGTAGTCCTACTCCCACTCTGGGAGGCCGAGGCAGGTGGATTGCCCTGAGCTCTGAGAGTCGAGACAGCTTGAGCCAGAATGAGACCCCATCTATACCAAAAAAAAAAAAAAAAAAAAAAAAAGCCGGGCATTATGGTGGGCACCTGTAGTCCCAGCTACTTGGGACGCTGAGGCAAGAGAATCGCTTAAGCACAAGAGTGTTGCTGTGAGGTGTGATGCCACAGTACTCTACCGAAGGCCACAAAGTGAGACTCTGTCTTACTTATTTATTTATTCATTTATTTATTTTAGAGACAGTCTCACTTTCTCACCCTTGGTAGAGTGCTGTGGCATCACAGCTCACAGCAACCTCCAGCTGTTGGGCTTAGGTGATTTTCTTGCCTCAGACTCCCGAGCAGCTGGGACTACAGGCACCTGCCACAACGCCAGGGTATTTTTTTGTTGCAGTTTGGCCGGGGCCGGGTTTGAAACCGTCATACTCCATATATGGGGCCGGCACCCTACTCCCCGAGCCACAGGCACCACCCAAGACTCTGTCTTAATAAAAAAAATTAAAGGAAAATTATATTTTAAAAAACACTTCAAACTAAGACAATTGAAACCCAATTGAAAGCAAAATTCAAAAAAAATAAAAGTATATGAATGTATTTACCACAATAAATAAGTAAGCAAGGACAGGGTTATGTTAATCGTCAGATGTAAGCACTCCACACTGTATATCAAATCAGCACATTGTGCCCCACAAATGCATTCATGTGCACAGTTATAAATTAATAGGGAATTAAAAAAAAGAAGAAGAAGCAGGGCGGTGCCTATGGCTCAAGGAATAGGGCTCTGGCCCCATATACTGGAGGGAGAGTCTGAGGTCGCTGTGAGCTGTGACACCACAGCATTCTACCAAGGGTGACCTAGTGAGACTCTCTCTCAAAAAATAAAAAATGTAAAAACCCCTCCTGGGAACCTCCAAGGGGCCATCCAGTGATGACCAGATTGAGCCCAGTCACTCAGCCTTTCAAGGTCAGTCTGTTCACAGCCCCATGTAAGAGCTTGCAGGGATGAGGAACCTGGTGGGGGTTGATGAGGAGAGGTTTGCAGTGATGCGGGGGGACTTTTTCAGGGGTGACTGAGGACCAGGACACACACAGGAGGGATGAACACCCAGAGTGGCACCTGCCTGCACTGCCCAACACTGTCCATTCTTCTCCCAGTTCTCAGGGACATGGCATCATTTCCATTCCATCAGACCCACCTGTCATCCCCACGTCCCCTCCGAGGGAGTTTCATAACAAGCAAAGTTGAGATGGACATGGGACAGTAGTTTGAGAATCAAGGTCCACATACATAACACGAGTAAAAATGATTGAGGAAACACTCTACCACTGACGTCCGAA
>CAUYQV010029096.1:0-14470 GCA_963574575.1 Galagoides demidoff | reverse complement strand
GCACCTGTGGTCCCAGCTACTTGGGAGGCGGAGGCAGGAGACTCGCTTGAGCCCAGGAGTTGGAGGTTGCTATGAGCTGTGATGCCATGGCACTCTACCCAGGGGGATAGCTTGAGGCTCCGTCTCAAAAAAAAAAAAAATCCCCAAAAATAATAATAATAAAAAATAAATAGTGACGAGGCTTTGCCACACTGACATTTAATTATCTCTATAACCCATTCACTCCAAATTGCAAACCACCTATACTAAAATTTTTTTTCCATATCATTACAGCATAATTTCCAAATATATCTTATTTAAAATAGTCATCTTTCCTGTGCATTCATATTTCCACAATGCTACAAAAATATTTCTAGGGAATAAATTCAAATATTATTGTATCTGCAAATAGGCAATTTTTCCACTTGTTCAAACAAAAATCTATGATCTCTGAATATTTGTCTTCTCTAAGAGTAGTGTTATTTATCAACATAAATTCTGTAGTCTGACACACTACTAAAGAAAGCACTTACAATTAAGAATGTCCAGTTGTGAATCTACTTTAGAATTCAGTAATCCTTGTTACTATCTATGAGTTGTGTATGATTGCACAAACAGCAGGCTGGGATTTACAAGAAAGGAATATTCCTGTCAGTAGTTTCAAATGACAATGACAGCTTCCTCATTTGATGCCAAACAATTTAATCTTGCTTCCTTTCACCTAAGGAAAGAAGAGGTTCCCTTGGCAATGAAAGAACAAAAAATTTAAGTACAATCCTTGAATTTCCTGCATAATCATCTTTCTTGTGTGGCCTATGGTGAGATACAGTCAATATTTATTTGTTAGATTAATGTGACAGATGGTCACCAATGGGATACTATTTTCTTTCAAGTCCAAGAATGAGATGGCTCTGAACAACTAAGAAAGCACATGTCAAACACTAATAGCACTATTAGCACTAGAGGGGTTTAAACTGTCTATTCAGCAATATGAAAAATGTATTCTAAGGAACACCAGTGCCATGAGTTGATCTATAAGAAAAATCTGTAAGAAATCTATTAACCCACTCTTTCCTAAAAATACTTGGCCACAGAATCCTTTTAAGACCCCAAGAAACTCATGACCTGCCAACACTTTTTGGAAAATCCTAACATGGTCAAAAATCCATTTTTACCAAAGATAAAATTGTTCATTCCTTCTTGCTTCCCCAAATTTAAGTGATTTGCCCAAAGTCACTCAGATAGAAGTCTTTGGAGAGCGAGGGCTAACTTCTAGTGCTCCTGCAATGCTGCCACACTACCTTACGAGAGGAACCTTTATCCAAATGGCAATTTAATCATAGTGGACTTCCTGATAAACAGAAAGATCATTAGTCATTTAATGTTAGTTATGTTTGAAAGTTTTCCCACAAAAGGGTTGACCTGAAAGAGGTTAGTATTAAATGACTCTCCTTTTAAGTTGCTATTTCTAGGTTGGTTTTACCTGGACTGAGAGGAAATTTCTATTTGGAACAGCTTCATCTTGAAGATATTTCAATATTTCTCACCACAACACCCTTTCTGCACTCAGTATTTTTAGCTCATTGTTTTCTATTTTGGCAGCCGAGAATCTGCAGTTTGTAATTTTACCTCCAGCTTCATATTTCTTCTTAAAAGTGAATACAATGTCCTGTTTATAATAATAAAATCACTAGTTGGCAGAACGACATTAAATGGAAAAAAAAAAGAGAAAGCAATTGGAAAATTTAGAGCAAGCAATTTTAAGTGCCAAGTTTCACATTTGTAATGGTCCAGTGGAGGTCACTGGGCTTCCTTTTTATTGAGGGAATAGTAAAGAAATAGATACCCACAAGTTCCCTCATAAAAAGCTATAGAAACCACCTCCACTTCAATGGAACTCATGGTTTTACTGAAAAGTTACATGATTCAAACTTCCACAATAATACTAATGACAGGAAAAACATAAAAATCGGTTTAGCGTGGTATTTTCCTCCTCCAATATTTAGGTTTTCATTTTCCACTTTAATTGAGTTTTTAAGCTTTGGTTTCCTATTCCAGTTTAGCAACAAAAGAAACAAAACAATATGAATGAAATAGAAATAACTGGAGCCAGTCTTAGAAATGATCGTGGGGTTTCTTGGGCTTCTGGTACAACCCCCTTTAAGTAGTTTCCTCGCACATATTATCTTCCTGATCCTCAAAGGTTTGCAGTATTGATTTTGCTTTATTAAACCTCAGATGTCTTGATGAAGAGAGCTATAGGTCTAGTCTACAGATTCTCTGGAGTCTGGAACAGAAGGTCCAGAGAAATGGTGATGCCAACCAGAAGGGCTAGATCGCCCCTATGAGTTCACACTAGCCTAACTTCTTGAAAATTGCTAACCAACCATTTTTCTTTTCAAAATAAACACTATTTCTCTCAACTTCAGTTTGCAAAATATTACCCCAATTCCACTGGACTAAAAAACTGGAATTTTACTGACA
Organism: Galagoides demidoff; assembly: GCA_963574575.1. Lineage (NCBI taxonomy): Eukaryota > Metazoa > Chordata > Mammalia > Primates > Galagidae > Galagoides > Galagoides demidoff. The sequence continues at coordinate 12,007 of CAUYQV010029096.1, read as the reverse complement.
TAATTGGATTATGAGGTTTAAAGATTGATGGAACTTTTCTGTTCCAAATATAATTGTTCAAATACCAAACCGAAGGGGTATGTAGAAGTTCTTACGTAGCTAGGGCCAGAGTAACATTGCAGGCTCTGAGGCAGGGTGACCCAGGAGAGAAGATCAAGAAGTGATCAAGCCGTAGGACTTGGGAGCCCTGTTATAAAAGGATCTTGGAATCTTAGGGGAACATACTGCCTTTCTGTAGCCTTCATAGAAATGAAGACAACTTTAGTCACTCTATTTCCCTCCATGCCTGTTCCCTTCTCAGATCTCAGCTTGCGCACCAATGACCTTAGCAGTTTGTTCACACCTATGTTACAGCAGTTGCCATTCTCTGCTGTAATTTATCTGAGTATGAATCTGTCTCCCTGAACAACAAAGGATGGTCCATAAAGTTATCTTTCCAGTGGCTAACTCTGTACTCTATATATATATTATACATATACACACACACATTTATAGTATTATAAATACACATATATAAGCAATATATGTAAATAATCTTCAAAGAAGGTTTGTTAGTTTACAGAATATGTATCCATTAATTACAGCATATAGTTTTCAACATGCACTGGTAATCAATCTAGCTCTTTTGATGATATTCCTAGGAAAACGAACACTGATTAAAAAAACTTTTCAAAGACACTGGATCTCATAGCACAAAAAACTACACTGTCACAAACATTTACACCAAGTACCTCTCCCCTTTACTATTACAATTCTGTATCTGCCTATGGCTTAATAATTTGATTCATGCTTTTCTGCCATGAGACTGAGAGTTCCATAGGGTAGAGTACACATCTATTTTCATTCAGTGTTGTATCCTCAGTGGCCATGGATAGTGTTCAATAAATATTTATTAGCTGAATAACTGAATAAATCTATCATAAAATCAGTCTAAGAAAAGGAAATTAGATATAAATCCTTCCACATAATTAATAGACTTCTCTTTATGTGTATTTTTTCTTGTAAAATAAGAAATTAACCAACACTTAATAAGTCCACGAATTAAATCTTAACGGCACAATAGGTGCATGGGTCAGGTGGTAAGTGAGGTGTTCAGATGAAAAAGCTGGCATTCCAGAACACGAAAGCAATGGCACTGGCACTCTTGTTGGTTGGTTCCATGCTTTCAGCCAAATGCAATTAATGGGTATTTATCCATGCCCAGTTACATGGATTTATGAATGTTACCTAGTTTTAGCTAAACTAATCCTTATAAGATAGGTGTATGGCTAAAAAAGACTCCTGTCAAGATACACAGATTGAAAATCCTAAACTACTAATACCACTAGTAATACTACTAACAGCACAAAAAGGGCAACAGTGACATTTTCTCTGCTCATGATATGAACTCATACCCAGCCATGTTACGATTTCAAAAACACCACCTGTCAATCATATGCTACTGAGCAGATACTTTAGAAAAAATAAACACACTTCATCTGTCTCTTCAAGGTAAAGGTAGCATTTTAACAATGAGAAAAGATGGAGTACCTCTATTTTCTGACATTTGCATTTATAATCTTTTAAAAGTTATAAAAATTATTAAAAAAATAATAATTTGAATATGGCATTGTGCATACTCATACAAAATAAAAAGTAAAATTCTGCTTCCCTACTTCCTTACTAATCCACCCCTATGATAATCACTGTTAACAATTTATTTGACCTTTCTCTATGCATATATATTTTGTGTATCTATATGTACATATATGCATACATGTTTTTATATTATTTTACTTTACAAAAATAGGTTTATCTTCATATTGTTTTGAAACTTGCTTCTTTCACATAACAATATATGATGGCCATCCTTCTAGGACACTCCACGTGAATATAGCTCCTTTTTGAGGAGCTCCAGGAAATGCCTCATATTGCTATAATATAGGTTATTAAACCATTCCTTTATTGATAGACATTAGCAGTATCTCTGATGTTTCATTTTTATAATAAAGTAGCAATAAACATTGTTACACATATGTCCTTGTACTTCTTTGAGTACTGGATTCTTGAAGTAAAGTTTTTTAGTGAAAGAGTAGGTACTTTTACAATTTTGATAGGTAATGCAAGATGGTTATACTAAATTATACTTCAAATACTAAGGTTAAGTCATTGATGCTGGTCTTTTTTTCCTCATTAAATCTTTTTATAGGTTCCTAAAGTCAGGAAAAGATCTCAGAAAACAAAGCTCTTAATTTGGATATAAGAAAACAAAGGTTCAGAGAGGCTACGGTTATGGGTTTAAGATCTCAGAGCTCCTGAAAGAGTTAATACACCCATGTACTAGCAAGAGTTCAGTAAAGGGGTCATTACTGCTAAAATCCAAGACTATAGCTTGGGCTAACTGACTTCACACATAATGTGTAATCCATTACAGACACTAACAAGTAAGAAAGAGGACTAATTACCTCCTTCTCCTTGCTTACCCATAGCAAGAAAAGAAAAAAAGACAGTAAATTCCTAAAACACACAATACCAAGGGGAAGCGCAGAAGGAGTAGTCAACAAACTAGGTGGAGCAATGGGCACCAAGAACCGAAGGTATCGTAAGTTCAGCTGCATGAAGCAAGCAATGTGGTGGAAAAGACTCTGACATGGGATGACCTTAGCAAAAAACCTTTCACAGTTTCAGTGGGCTGTATGAAAAGTTTCTTGGTTCTAAGTATCTCCATGTGGCATCCAAAACGAATGCCAGTACTGAAACCAAATTCTGAAGAGAAATATCAGAAAAGAACTAACATCCCACAATGAAGAAACATCTTCAAAGAAGATGTTGTTATAAAAATACCACAAAAGTACTTTCCAACAAATTCCAGGCCTAAAAGTAAAGCTTTAAAATGAGGCTCCAAGTACAGAAATCTTGAATCTTTGCTCTGTGCCTAAAGAGGCCCATTGAAAGGAAGGCATTTCTAACCAGATAACACTATCTTTATTTGACCAGATCTATGTCATTCAGCAAAGAGAAGACAAAATGGCAACTGTACCTTTTGAAATTAGAATGGTCTATAACAGGTGTCAGCAAACTTTTTCTGTACAAGGCAGAAAGTAAACATTTCAAGCCACATAGGCTCTGTTGCAACTGCCCGGCTCTGCTGCTATAGTGCAGAAACAGCTATAGGCAATTATAAATGAATTGCAGGCTGTATTCTAATGCAACTCTATGAATGCCAAAATTTGAATTTCATGTAATTTTCACAAAAATTATTTTTGCTTTAATTTTTTCTAACCATTAAAAAATGTAAAAACCATTCTTAGATCATAGGCTGTACATGAACAGGTAGGGGCCTAGATTTAGCCTGTAGATTATAATTTGCTAACCTCTGGTACAGAAGCACTTAATTCTCAACTGAACTGAACTTGAATACTGGTAGAATGATGGAAATATCAGAGTCCAGCCCCTAGGAAAGTTAAGTTGGAAGGCAGAAAAGTAGAAACATGCTGTTCCTTTTTTCTTTCCTTCTTTCTTTCTTTCTTTCTTTCTTTCTTTTTTTTTTTTAGGAAAAGGAAAGAGGAGTTTATTAATTTGCCAGCAAATAAGGAGAATGGAGACTACTGTCTTAAAATGCTTTGATCATATTTCAAAGGGTTTCAGGATTTACCTTAAATCCTTTCTCTTGCTGAACTCCTCTGGTGGAATTGTCCACGGCAGCCCTTGAGGGAGACATTCTAGAACTTCTGAGGAGAAATCAGAGAAATCCACACCATACTCTGTTAGTATTCCTTCCGTTTCAGGCTCGATTTCACCAGCCTGTCCAAGACTCTTAGCCAGCTGCCTGTGGACAGAACAGAGAGGAATTGAGTTAGTGCACAAATGGGACATATGCACTTGTCTCCTCTCTAAAAGTAAGGTATGTGGAAAGTCTTTAACATCTCCTGCCCTTCCACCAGTAGGAATATGATCACAAGGGAATGGGAGGTGGGAGATGGGGGGATAAGCAGAAGAAACAATGATATTCTTATCCTTCTAAATCCATGACTACAGCATAATTTTCCAAGAATTCTAATGTGGGGAATAGAGCCAGAAGGTTCTCAGGATTCCTGCAATTATTCTTCATGGATAAATCAAAATTGGAATTACTAAAGGCTTGCACCAATGCTTTCTTTTGCAAACACCTTTAGAGATCATTCTGATCAACACAATTTTGCTGTTAAATCATTGATTTCAGAATGCCTATACCTTAAGGTCATGCTCACTATATGAGATATGATGTTCTTATTAATCTTATAATTCTTCTAGTTTTTACCTTTAAAATTTAAAAAAATATTTTATCTGGGCTCGGCGCCTGTGGCTCAAGTGGCTAAGGCGCCAGCCACATACACCTAAGGTGGTGGGTTCAAATCCAGCCCAGGCCCACCAAACAACCAGGACAGTGGCAACCAAAAAATAGTCAGGCGTTGTGATGGATGCCTCTCGTCCCAGCTACTTGGGAGGCTAAGCCAGGAGACTCGCTTGAGCCTAGGAGTTGGAGGTTGCTGTGAGCTGTGATGCCATGGCACTCTACCCAGGGGGACAGCTTGAGGCTCTGTCTCAAAAAAAAAAAAATTTATCTGAACACAAAGTAATTTATGTTCTCTGTAGAGAAGTTAGAAAACACAGAAATGCACCAAGGAGAAAATTAAAATTATATATAATCCAGTCACCAATTCACATGTGGGCATTTGCCCTTTTAAAATAAGATAGGGCAGTGCCTGTGGCCCCATATGCTGGAGGTGGCGGGTTCAAACCCAGCTCCGGCCAAAAAATAAATAAATAAATAAATAAATAAATAAATAAATAAATAAATAAATAAATAAAAATAAGATAGTAAAATAAATAAATAATAGCATTTAACAGTATAGTCTTGACATTATGAGTAGGGTTCCACCTTTTAGAAGGTAGATCTTATTACCCATGAGCCATCTATACATATATTAAAACTGACAGCTCTTTATTCTTAGAAGTATTGTCATATCACTCACAGATTACAAGTCTGAAGTTGTATGTTGAATACAGATAGCCAATAGGAAATGTGATATAAGCCTTGAAGTAGTTACCTTGTAGAGGGTGTTGCAGAGAACAAAGATGGCTACTTCCTCTGTTGTAAAGTCTACTGGTCTACCAGAGTGATCCAGGAATCTACCCTTAGTGCTTCCTGCAAGGAATTTAGCTTGGCATTAGGGGCCTCTCTGGGGTCATTCAATTTCTATGAAAAAGATTCTGTTTCCTACATAAGGGTAGATGCCTAGCTACCAGAGTTCTTAGGTATAAGTGGCAGGGGGGAATAGAAGATGTGGTTGTCTCATATGTAGACTTTTAATAAATTCCAATACCTACCCTTGCTACTGGAATAAGAAAATCATGGCAGCAGGGCTAGCCCCATTTCTCACCAGCCAAGAGAGACCAGTCCACACTTTACCCATACATTTGCCCACCAGTCTATGCTTTAGTGGCCTCCAGATTGACCTGTGGGTGCCTCACATACAATGTGGGCTCAGATCAGTGCCTTCTTCTTAAACAAATGGTGATCTCCTACAAGGCATTATCAAAAAATCAAGGATAGTAAAAATATGGGGGGGGGGGGGAATCAACAGAAAGCTATCTGGAAAATCTCCAAATATTTGGAAATTAAACAACCCATGGGTTGAAAAAGAAATTTAAAAATAATTAGAACATATTTTAAACTTCATGAAAATATAGCATAATGATATTGTGAGAAGCAGCTAAAGCAGTATTTCAAGGGTAATTTATAGCATTTAATGCTTATATTGGAAAAAAATAAAAGGATCAAATCAACGACCTAAGCTTCTACCTTTAAAAAATGAAAAAAGAAGGACAAATCCCAGGTAAGTAGAAGGAAGGAAATATTTTTAAAAACCAAGAATCAATGGATAGAAAATGAACAAACAATGAAGAAAATCAATAAAACTTACTCTTTGAAAAGAGAATAAAATAGATAAATGTCTAGCCAGACTGATCAAGATAAACAAGGATAGACAGACACACATTATCAATTTCAAGAATGAGAGAGGGGACATCATTACACAGCTATTAAAAGGATAATAAGGGAATTATGAAGGACTTTAAGCACATAAGTTCAATATCTTGGATGAAACAGACAAATTACTTGAAATACACAAACTGTCTAGAATTATTTAAGAAAAAAAATCAAATACTGAATATTTCTAAATATTCCTATATCTATTAAAAAAATTGAATTTATAGTTTAAAATCTTCCCATAAAGAAAACTTCAGGCCCAGATAGCTTTGCCAGAGAATTCTACTAATTATTTTAAAAAGTATTATTACCAGGGCAGCGCCTGTGGCTCAAGGAGTAGGGCGCTGGCCCCATATACCGAGGGTGGCGGGTTCAAGCCTGGCCCCACCCAAAACTCCAAAAAAAAAAAAAAAAAAAAAAGGAATTATTACCAATTCTATACAAACTCTTCCATAATACAGAGGAGACAGAATACTTTCTAACTGGTTTCATGAAGCCAGTGTTACTTTGAAACCAAAATCAGACAAAGGACTCAAGAGATTAATCTCTCTCATGTATAAAGACTTAAAATTCTTACAAAGTATTAGCAAACAGAATTTAGTAATATATAAAAAGATAATACACCAAGGCCAGGTAATACTTGATTTAGCCAACATTCAAAGATCAATCAATATAATTCACCATACTACAAACAATGAACAAACACATAATCTCAATAGATGAAGTAAAAGCATTTCAATAAAATTTCAACATTCACTCCTGAAAAATGCTCTGAGCACATAAGAAATGGACAGGGACCTCCCCAACTTGATTAAAGGCATCTATGAAAATCCAGAGAGAATACCAAACTCAATGGTGAAAAGACTAAATGCTTTCCTTTGGGTTAGAAGACGACATGGGTGTTTATTCTCACTGACACTATTAAACATTGTATTGAGAGCCCCAGTGAATACCATAAAAGCAAGAAAAAGAAAGAAAAGTCATACTTATTAGAAAGGAAGAACTGCACATTGCCAATAAATGGGACAAAGGACTACAACCCTCATCATAGAAGTAAACAGCCTCGTACTACATGATGACTGGACAAGCCAATACACTATATGTGACTTAAACTCTGCCTCATCTAGAGACTTAGAATGTGAAACAGAATGACACATAGACAAAGGGGCACTTAGGATTCATTCAGGCATCTAGAGTGTTTTCTAGGGGCAGCAGCAGTGTCCAGTAAAAACAGTGTCCTGTAAGAACAGTGGTAAGAGGGCAGTGCCTGTGGCTCAATGGGTTGGGCGCTGGCCCCATATACCGAGGGGGGCAGGTTCGAGGCTGGCCCTGGCCAAACTACAACAAAAAAATAGCCAGGCATTGTGGTGGGTGCCTATAGTCCCAGCTACTCAGGATGCTGAGGCAAGAGAATCGCCTAAGTCCAGGAAATGGAGGTTGCCGTGAGCTGTAACGTCACTGCACTCTACTGAGGGTGATAAAGGAAGACTGTCAAAAAAAAAGAACAGTGGTAAGAGTCACTGGAATCCTGGTCATACTAATTCTGATAAAAGATGATGGTTGGATTTCTTGGCTGTCCAGAACTACCTTGGTTCACACCCTTCTTTAGGTCATTCAAATCTCTTGCCATTTTAGTGAGCTCTTCAATATCCTTCCAATAAATTCCTTTTCCAATCAGAAGTGGTTCCTCTTGCTTGTAACTGAGAACCAAGACAATTATAGACTCAGGTCCCAACAATTTTCAAAAAACTAAATTATTACTTGTCTTCACCATAATAGATATCCCAGTGAAGATACAGGGCACCTATTATCACCACCTTTGACATCTGAAGGACATAGGAATTCAAGTATAGCTACTTAAAACAATGTTGTGTAGCTTTTAAAAAACTTCATTTGGTTGTTCACAGAAAATAACCATTTAAAAAATTAGTATTTTGAAAACTAATGGGACTTGAGTTACTTCTAATCAATCTAACTCACTTATTTTCACAGGTTTCTGAGGTTCTGTTTCCTACATTTCTCTCCTAATATCAACATCTTTAATCGTCTGGGTTCTTGTTTGCAAGCACAAGAAACTAACCCTGACTAGAAAAGGAGTTATTGACAGGATATCAAGACATTCACAGAAATAGAGGCTAAAAAAGGGATAGAAACAAAGAATTACATGTTCCATCTATAAATTCTTGATTTCATGCTAAGATTGAAACTCAAGGACTTTCTACGTCCATCAAAAAAGTATCCTGAATCCCTTGCAGTTGTCAGCTAAGACAGAAAAAAAAAATTCAAAGGGTGATAAATCACCATGTCATTGAATTTAGGGTCTCACTAAGTTACTTAGAGAGTAAGCGACTCTCTTATTGACTCTCTTTCTTAGGAGAAAGAGTAAGTTTCAGAGAGCCACGTATATACAAATACGTAGGAGTATGCACAACGCTCTGAGTTGCTTGCATGCCTAGTTCAGACTCACCTTCCATTGTCATGAGTCATAAAAAGACTATGACTCTTGATGGGGTTGTCTCTAAAAAGACAGTATAGCAGAAACTTTCTCCCAGTGGGCAGAACATCAAACAGTATTATAAATGGTCCACTTTGGCTGAAGAAAGATGGCTTGACAGGCAATGACTATAAGTTTAACCAGTTGGATAGGGACCAGGAAAGAAGAAATAATGCAAGACTGGTGACAAAGACATCTAGGGGTGAGACACGCAGAAATGGGCATATTAAAATGAACCCAGGGAGTACGTGTGTTCCATGAGAATGCTCAGTGAAAGGCTTATACCAGGGGAGGTAGGACAGTCTGCCCTCCCCTAGTCACCACAGGGACTGCTCAGCGGGCATAAGAACAAAGCACACAACAGCAGGAAATGAGCTCCACATATTAACTTTTCACTAATGACGAACTGGCTACCACCCTTGCAGGATGCATTTGCCAGCAGAAGCAACCAGCTCTGAGCCTGATACAGAGCCACCCGAGGAGGATCTGCCAGCTACTGTATCATATTAATGCGTGATGACAGATTGCATCCACTGAGTTCTGTGACAAGACAGGGCAGAAACTGTTCTCCGCTAGAAAAGATGCGAATGCTGGGTTTAGGCTTGCTATTTTCATTTGTTCTACCTATCTTCTCTGTATAAACACCAAAATCCCCAGATTTATGAAATACCATTTCAGCCACTATGTTATCTTACTAAATACTGCTTATAAGTAAGGGTTTCACCTTTTAGAAGAAGCAAAGCCCAGAGATTTCACTGACTGGAATGGCATAATAACTTACTGACTACCAAATGATGGACGATCAGGAAGCATCGCCGTGTGAGGTTGGAGTGCTCTCCTCAGGGATGCACTGGTGCTCTGGCTTAGTATCGTGCAGACACTGCAAGCAGTGCACATGGTATGGGAACAAAGGATGCAAGGGAGGAGCTGGGCCTTTTAATATCCACTCACAAAACATAGTCCTGTCCTCATAATGCTCACTTCTACCACTGAGAACAGTTTGTAGTACTCCTGAGGACAAAAAAAAGGGGGGGGGGATTAAACTGGAAACTAAAACTATAAGAACCCTGACTAATACTAAATGGCATAAAATATACTATCCATTTCTTTCACGAAAAAATTTATCTGCAATTCAACCTAGCCAAATAGACGACAAGAAGGATTCAAGAATGGCAAATAAATGTAAAGAGGTTAACCATCTATTCTGTTGTTGAGATACAAAAATCGGCAATATTTAACCACCTATTAACTCATAAAAACACAACTGTGGATAATTCTACCTAACAATAAATATTAAAAATTACATAAAACAATTAACCATACATCAATCAGACAGCATACATAGTTTCTAGAAGAAGTATAAACCATAAGGTATATCACAGTTTATTAGAGAACTACACTAATATGAAAAGAAACAAATCCATATATGGAATCTCAATAACAGTGTTTGTGAAGCGGACCTAGAACACAGTAACCAGCCCATTTCCACTCTGTGAAGTTAGAATGCCATCATCTAATCCTCTACAATATGATATGGTCAAAAAGGAATGTCTTATGTTAAAAATAGAAAATAACCTACCAAAAATTTAGACAAAAAGGCATTTGACAATATCCAGCTTTTGAAATGTAATATTAAAACCCACAATGAACTCATTATTTAAAGGTGGGAGAAGGGAAGGAAACTTCCCAAAGATTCTATTAAAAAAAAAAAATCGGGGCAGAGGCAAGATGGTGGACTACAGCCAGCTTTCTACAGAGGCTCCCAACCAGAAGGAGACTTAAAGGACAGAAGTTTAACAACTAAGCCGATGGTTTGGAGCTGAGCCCAGACAGAAGACTGAAGAACGCACATCAATCTTGCTGAGCCAAGCTGCGACCTCAAAACTACAATCAAAAGGTACAAAATCCACCACCAAGTGGACGGGAGTCCCCTCCCCCACAAGAAGGGCTCGCAGTTTACTCCATACAAACAAGCAAGCCAAGTTCAAACATCCTCCCACTCTATCCCACGGGAGAGACCCCCTAAAAATTGGACCTCCTACCCCTACTAGGGTGCCATGGCACTCTCCTGCCAGGCATAAACTGTAAAACTGTATAAAACTGTATATATTCTCTACCTGCAACTCTGAGCTCCCAGGATTTCCCCCCACTCTCACCCCGAGGTCTGGAGGTTTGTCACCCATAGAGTCCAGATTCTTAGGCATTTTCTAGAGAGGAGTGGAGGGGGAAAGGGCTGGTACTGGTCTGTGCTGACTCTGTGGCACGGGAGCGAGGAAAGGACAGTCAGCTGAGAGGGAACCATACAGGAGCTGCGGTATCCTGAGTTGCAGAGCAGCAGCCGTAAACCCTGGGAGCAGTTGCTCACTGGAGTGAACTGGGTCACAGCCCTGTGGGATTACCAGTGACTGGCTGCAAGGTGGGGAAGGAGGCAGCAACCTTCCCAGACTAATTCATTTGCTGGGTGGATCCTTCTGCTCCCTCATGTAGCACTGGAGCAAGTCATATCTGAGCTTCCAGCAGACCTCTCCTATCTAGTTGACGGAGACTTTTTGAACTCTCCCACCTGAGACTGGTGCTGACTGAGACAACTGATTTGGACCCCTTGAACCGGGCTAATCACCCAAGGACTATCCAAAGTGGCTAACCATACACCCACTATCCCTGGGTGTATGGTTGAGGGAAGATGTGATTTTCCTTACCCAATTGTTGTTTGTGGGTGGGGCAGGGCAACTTAATTGCTAGTATTTCTCCACAGCTGAGACTTCAACCAAGAGTAACTGATTCGCTAGGGTAGGACAGAGACCAGAGCCACTTAGCCCAACCACACCAAGCAGGTCCCCAGTCTCTTAGGCTGTAACACCATCTGGGTCCTTGACAAAGCGCAGGAGGAAAAGTCAAATGGGGTAAAATAATCATGGGGTGGAATCAGCAGAAAAACTCTGGTAATATGAATAACCAGAGTAGATCAACAACCACCCCCCACCCCCCGCCAAGAAAGGATGTGGCAGATGCAATTGAAGATCCCCTTCATAAACAGATGGCTAAGATGTCAGAAATCAAATACAGAATTTGGATTACAAATAAGATTAATAGAATAGAGGCAAAGGTAGAATTAGAAGCTCAAGGAACATTCCAAAAGTTCACTTAAGAATTCAACAAACTCACAGCTCGGCACCTGTGGCCCAAGTGGCTAAGGCACCAGCCACATACACCTAAGGTGGCAGGTTCAAATCCAGCCTAGGCCTGCCAAACAACAATTATGGCTGTAACCAAAAAACATCCGGGCCTTGTGGCAGGTGCCTGTGGTCCCAGCTACTTGGAAGGCTGAGGCAGGAGACTCGCTTGCTTAAGCTTAGGAGTTAGAGGTTGCTGTGAGCTATAATGCCACGGCACTCTACCCAGGGGGACAGCTTGAGGCTCTGTCTCAAAAAAAAAAAAAAATGAAGGAGATAGAGACAGTTAAAGATAAAGAGAGAGAGAGACAGAGGGAGAAAATCCTCATG
>CAUYQV010029095.1:0-12449 GCA_963574575.1 Galagoides demidoff | reverse complement strand
AGTATGGGGCAGATGCAATTGAGGATCTCATCCATAAACAGATGGCTGAGATGACAGAAATCATATTCAGAATCTAGACAGCAAATACGATTAACAGATTGGCAGAAAGGAGGGATTTAGAACTTCAAACTATTCAAAAGTTGTCTCAAGAATTCAACGATTTCAAAGATAAAATGACCAAATATTTTGAAACACTGAGACAAGAAGTAGCAGCCCTCAAAGATCTAAACATTACAGTGGAATCTCTCAGTAGAAGAATCAAGCAGGCAGAAGAAAGGATCTCTGACATTGAATACAAGGTTTCTGAACATGCACAAGTGCTCAAGCATGAAGAAAAATGGAGAGCAAAACCAGATCACTCTCTCAGAGATCTCTGGGATAATTTGAATAAAACTAATATTCACCTTATAGGAATCCCTGAAGGTAAAGAAGTGGTTTCACAAAACACAGAGGCCCTTCTTAATGAAATTATGAAAGAGAAATTTCCAGATATGTAGCAAGAGATCCTGAAATTCAGATAGAAGACAATTTCAGAAACCCAGCATGACTCAACCCAAACAAGACATCCCCTAGACATCATAATTAACTTCATTAAGTTAATGTGAAAGAGAAAATAATGAAAGCAGTTAGACACAAGAAAACCTACAAGGGGAAGAATATGAGAATGACTGCCGATCTCTCTGCTAAAAATTTTCAGGCTAGAAGAGGGTGGTCATCGTAATTTAATCTCCTAAAACAAAACAACTTTCAACCCAGGATCCTATATCAAGCTAACCTGAGTTTCATTTATGATGGAGAAATTAAATACTTTAACGACATTCACACATTCAAGAAATTTGCTATAACTAAACCAGGCCTCCAGGATACTCTCAGACCGATCCTCCATAATGACCAGTGCAATCCTCCATCACATAAATAAACTCACACAGAAAACTTCAATCAAATTCCAACTTCCATAGTGGGGAAAGGATTAAAGATGTCAACCGGACTTTTGAAAAACTAAATACCCAAAATTATACCAGGATTACCAATATTCTCAATCAATGTGAATGGTTTAAATTGCCCTCTAAAGAGGCACAGGCTGGCTGACTGGATACAAAAACAAAGGCCACAAACAAAGTAATACAAAAATCTCATCTTATCCTAAAAGACAACTATAGACTCAGGGTAAAGGGATAGTCATCTATATTCCAGGCAAATGGAAAGCAGAAAAAAGCAGGTGTTACATTTTTATTTGCAGATACAATAGGCTTTAAACCAAGAAAAGTAAGCAAGGGTAAAGATGCACACTTTATATTTGTTAAGGGTAATACTCAATATGATCAGATTCCAATAATCAATATTTATGCACCCAACCAGAATGCACCTCAATTTATAAGACATACTCTAATAGACATGAGCAACTTGATTTCTTCTAGCTGCATCATAGTTAGAGATTTTAAAACTCCTTTGGCAATGTAGGATAGATGCTCCAACAAGAATCTGAGTAAATAAATTTTATATTTAAACTTAACCAGTCAGTATTTGGATTTAATGGACATCTACAGATCATTTCATCCTAACAAAACTAAATACACATTTTTCTCATCAGCCCACGGAACATATTCCAAAATTGACCACATTATAGGTCACAAGTCTAACCTCAGTGAATATAAATGAATAGAAATTGTTCCTTGCATCTTCTCAGATCATCATGAAACAAAAGTCGAACTCAGTAACAACAGGAATCTGAAGATTCATACAAAAACATGGGAGCTAAATAACCTTATACTGAATGATAGGTGGGTCAGAGATGAGATCAAGAAGGAAATTACCAAATTTTTGGAACAAAACAATAATGAATATCCAAGTTATCAGAACCTCTGGGATACTGCAAAAGCAGTCCTAAGAGGGAAATTTATAGCACTGCAAGCCTTCCTCAAGAAAACGGAAAGAGAGGAAGTTAACAACTTAATGGGATATCTCAAGCAACTGGAAAAGGAAAAACACTCCAATCCGAAACCCAGCAGAAGAAAACAAATAACCAAAATTAGAGCAGAACTAAATGAAATTGAAAACAAAAGGATTATACAAAAGATCAATAAATCAAAAAGTTGGATTTTTTTGAAAAGGTCAGTAAGATAGATAAACCTTTGGCAAACCTAACCAGGAAAAAAACAGTAAAATCTCTAATTTCATCAATCAGAAATGGTAAGGATGAAAGAACAACAGATTCCTCAGAAATTAAAAAAATCCTTAATGAATATTATAAGAAACTTTATTCTCAAAAATATGAAAATCTGAAGGAAATATACCAATACTTGGAAGGACACCACCTTCCAAGACTTAGCCAGAATGAAGTGGAAATATTGAAATGGCATATATCAAGTTCTGAAATAGCATCAACTATACAAAATCTCCCTAAAAAGAAAAGCCTGGGACCAGAAGGCTTCACATCAGAATTCTACCAAACCTTTAAAGAGGAACTAGTACTACTTAACCTTTTCCAAAATACAGAAAAAGATGGAATACTACCCAACACATTCTATGAAGCAAATGTCATCTTGATCCCCAAACCAGGAAAAGACCCAACAAAAAAAGAAAATTACACACCAGTATCATTAATATTGATGTGAAAATATTTAACAAAATCCTAACAAACAGAATCCAGCAACACATCAAACATATTATACACCACGACCAAGTAGGTTTCATCCCAGGATCTCAAGGCTGGTTCAACATACATAAATCTGGCTCGGCGCTTGTGGCTCAATCGGCTAAGGCGCCAGCCACGTACACCTAAGGTGGTGGGTTGGAATCCCCAGCCCGGACCCGCCAAACAACAATGATGGCTGCAACCAAAAAATGGCCGGGCGTTGTGGCGGGCACCTGTGGTCCCAGCTACTTGGGAGGTGGAAGCAGGAGACTCGCTTGAGCCCAGGAGTTGGAGGTTGCTATGAGCTGTGATGCCATGGCACTCTACCCAGGGGGATAGCTTGAGGCTCCATCTCAAAAAAAAAAAAATACATAAATCTATAAATGTAATTCATCACATAAACAAATCAAAAAACAAAGACCATATGTTTCTCTCAATTGATGCAGAAAAAGCTTTTGATAATATACAGCATCACTTTATGATCAGAACACTTAAGAAAATTGGTATAGAAGAAACATTTCTTAAACTGATAGAGTCCATTTGCAGCAAGCCCATAGCCAATATTGTACTGAGGGGAGTTAAATTGAAATTGTTTCCTCTCAGATCAGGAACCAGGCAAGGTTGCCCATTGTCTCCATTACTCTTTAACATTGTAATGGAAGTTTTAGCCATCACAATCAGGGAAGAAAAGGCAATCAAGAGTATCCATATAGGATCAGAAGAGATCAAACTTTCACTCTTCATAGATGATATGGTTGTATACCTGGAAAACACCAGGGAATCTACTAAAAAACTTTCAGAAGTTATCAAGGAATGCAGCAGCATCTCAGGTTATAAAATCAACACTCATAAATCAGTAGCCTTTATATATACCAATAGCAGCCAAGCTGAAAAAAACAGTCAAAGACTCGATTCTGTTCACAATAGTGCCAAAGAAGATGAAATATTTGGGAGTTCACCTAGCAAAGGATGTGAAAGATCTCTATAAAGATAACTACAAAACTCTAAAAAAAGAAATAGCTGAAAATGTTAACAAATGGAAAAACATACCCTGATCATGGCTGGGAATAATTAATATTGTTAAAATGTCCATACTACCTAAAGCAATATATAATTTTAATGCAATGCTTATTAAAGTTCCATTGTTATACTTTAAAGATGTTGAAAAAATAATACTTCATTTCATATGGAATCAGAAAAAATCTTGAATAACCAGGACATTACTCACAAATAAAAACAAAGCAGGAAGAATCATGTTACCAGACATTAGACTATACTATAAATCCATAGTGATCAAAACAGCATGGTATTGGCACAAAAACAGAGAGGTATATATATGGAACAGAACAGAGAACCAAGAGATGAACCCAGCTACTTACCGCTATATGATTTTTGACAAGCCAATTACAAACATTGAGTGGGGAAAAGATTCCCTATTTAACAAATGGTGCTGGGCGAACTAGCTGGAAACCTGCAGAATACTGAAAATGGATCCACACCTTTCACCAGTAAGATAGACTCTCACTTGATTAAAGATTTAAACTTAAGAAAGGAAACTATAAAAATACTAGAAAAAAGTGTAGGAAAACTCTTGAAATCTGCCTGGGTGAATATTTTACGATAAGGACCCTCTGGGCAATTGAAACAGCATCAAAAACACACTACTGGGACCTCATCAAATTAAAAAGCTTCTGCACAGCCAAAAACATACTAAATAATGCAGGCAGACGGCCCTCAGAATGGGAGAAGATATTTGTTGCTTATGTCTCCAACAAAGGTTTCATAACCAGAATCCACAGAGAACTCAAACATATTAACAAGAAGAGAACAAGTGATCCCATCTCAGAGTAGTCAAGGGACTTGAAGAGAAACTTCCCTGAAGAAGACAGGCATATGACCTCCAGATATACGGAAAAATGCTCAACATCCTTAATCATCAGAGAAATGCAAAGCAAAACTATTTTGAGATATCATCTAACAACAGTAAGATTAGCCCATATCACAAAATCCTAAAATCACAGATGCTGGCGTGGTTGTGGAGAAAAGGTAACACTTCTGCACTTGCTGGTGGAATTGCAAACTAATATGTCCCTTTTGGAAAATCATCTGGAGAACACATAGAGAACCAAAAATAGACCTACCATTTGATCCTATAATTCCTCTACTAGGTATATATCCAGAAGATCAAAAATCACACTAAAATAAAGATATGTGTCCCAGAATGTTCATTGCAGCCCAATTCATAATTGCTAGGTCATGGAAGAAGCCCAGGTGCCCATCAACCCATGAATGGATCAATAAATTGTCGTATATGTACACCATGGAGTACTATGCAACCCTAAAGAATGATGGAGACTTTACCTCCTTCATGTTTACATGGATGGAGCTAGAGAATAGTCTTCTTAGCAAAATATGTCAAAAATGGAAGAAAAAATATCCAATGTACTCAACCCTATTATGAAACTAAATTATAGTTTTCATAGGAAAGCTGTAACCCAATTTTAGCCAAAGAATACAGGGAAAAGGGAGAGGGAGGGGAGGGGTGGGGAAGGATGGGTTGAGGGAGGGCGATTGGTGGGTGGGATCACACTTATGGTTTATCCTATGGGGGTATATGTGAGTCTTTCTACATGTAGAATATAAATGTTTTAACACAATAACTAAGAAAATGACATGAAGGCTATATTAACCAGATGGATGAAAGTATTTCAAACTGTATATAGAAACAATACACTTTACCCCATGATAGTATTAATGTACACAGCTATGATTTAATAAAAATTTTAAAGAACATCACAACCCAAATATCCACTTTCTTCAAGAGAATCAATTTGTAAAGATTCTCATAGATGCACACTAAGGGTGTGGAAAGAAATATTCCAAGAAAATGGAAACCAAAAGCATGCAGGAGTAGTTATTATTGTATCTGATAAAACAGACTTTAAATCAACAGCAGTAGAAAAAAAGAGAGAAATTTATTATATAATAATACAGGCATCAATTCAATATGAAGATATGACAATCATAAATGTAATACTAAAGGGACCAAGTCAAGAAGAAGATATAACAGTCCTAAATATATATGTACCTAAAGTAAGAGCTCCAGATTTATAAAACTAGATCTAAAAGGAGATATAAACACAAATACAATAATAGTGGAGGACATCAAAATTCCACTGACAGAACTAGACAGATCATTGAGGCAGAAAATCAGCAAGGAAACAATGGACTTAAACTGTACTCTAGGAAAAAAAAAATGGACTTAGGCATTTATAGAACACTGAATGGAAAAACTGTAGAACATAAGCATGTGGAACATTTTCCAAGATAGACTATATGTTAGGCCACAAAACAAGTCTTAATTAATTGAAAAAAAAATCAAAATCATACCTAGTATCTTCTCAGACCACAGTGGAATAAACCTAGAAATCAATTCTAAAGGAACTCTAAAAACTACACAAATACATGGAAATTAAACAACCTGTTGCTGAATTACCTTTGGGTAAATTATGAAATCAAGATGGCAATTAAATTTTTTTCAAAATGAATGACAATAGTGACAAAAATTGTCAAAATCTCTAAGATACAGAAAAAGCAGTATTAATAGGGATGTTTATAGCACTTAATGCCTATATCAAAAAGATAGAAAGATTACAAATTAACAATCTAAAAGAACAGACAAAACCTAAGTATAGTAGAATACAAGAAATAACATAGATCAGAGCAGATCTGAATTAAATTGAAAGAAAAAATATACAAAGGATAAATGTAACAAAAACTTGGTTCTTTGAAAATATAAACATCATTGATAGTGATAGAATCAGATTACCTACCTACCCAGGAAAGACTCCTTTCCTGAGAAGCATGTCTCTCCCAGGAAATAGTGAATGGACAAATCCAGGTCTCCCTAACCTTGTCCCACCTACCTGCTTAGGTACTCAACCCACCCAGGAAGGATCCCTTTCTTGGGAAGCATGTCCCTTCCAGGACATAGTGAACATACTAATTCAGGCCTCCCTAACCTTGTCCCACCCACATGCCCAGGTAAAGTTATGGACAGACCAATCCTGGCTGCCCTAACCTTTTAAATCACTGTCTGCCATAGCCCACATGTGAATTTCTCCCTAGTCAGGAATCTCACCCCATCTGCACTCCAGGTGTTATAAAAGCCACTTTGATTGCATGAATTGAATCTCTGCCTTCCTTCATTTGCAACTCAGAATGACTTTTATCATTGGGTCTGGAAACTTTCAGATAGATCATTAGCTAAATGAACCAGGAAAAAAAGAAACATGATTCAAATAATCTTAGCCAGAAATTAAAAAGGAGACATTGCAACTGATACCACAAAAATAAAAAAAAAGATCTTCCAAGAATGAACACCTCTATGAATACAGACTAGAAAATCAAGAGGAATTGGATAAATTCCTGGAAAACACAACCCCCTCAAGACTGAATCAGGAAGAAATAAAAATCCTGAGCAAAGCTATAACAAACATAGAGATTGAAACGGTAATAAAAAAATCTCCCAACAACAAAAAAATCTCAGGACCAGATATCTTCACAGCTAAATTATACCAGATGTACAAAGAATTAGCATCAATCCCACTGAAGGAGTTCCAAAAGATCAAGGAAGGGACCCTCCCTGATTCATTCTACTAAGCCAGTATCACCCTGATACCAAAGCCAGCAAAGGATACAAAAAAAAAAAAAAAAAGGAAACTACACACCAAAATCCCTTCAAATGCATGAATCCTCAGGAAAAACTAGCAAATCAGGGAGGACACATTGGTTCATGCCTGTAGACCTAGCACTCTGGGAGGCTGAAGCAGCAGGATCCCTTGACGCAAGGAGTTTGATACCAGACTGAGCAAGGGCAAGACCCTGTCTCTATGAAAAAATAGAAAAACTAGTCAGCATGGTGCATGTGTCTGTAATCTCACCTACTTGGGAGGCTGAGACAGGAGGATTACTTGAGCCCAGGAGTTTGGAGTTGAGGTTGCAGTGAACTATGATGATGTCATTGCACACTAGCCTGGGAAACAAAGCAAGATTGACCCCAAAAGAAAAAGAAAAAACACAACTAAAAATGAAATCCAAATAACATAGCACATCAAAAAGATAGTTCATCAAAACCAACTGAGATTCATCTTGGAGGTGCATGGATAGTTCAACACAGACACGTCATTAAATATAATTTACCACATAAACAAAATTTTCAAAAATTATATGATCATCTTAAATAAATGTAGAAAAATGTGATTAAAACACATGATAAAAACCTTAACAAATGAGGCAAAGAAAGAACATAACTCAAAATTTAAAAAGCTACATATGACAAACTCACAGCCAATGTCACACTGAATGAGGAAGATTGAAAACATTCCCCCTAAGAACAGGGACAAGACAAGGATGCCACTACCACTACTTCTACTTAACAGAGTACTGGAAGTCCTAGCCACAGCAATCAGGCAAGTGAAGGAAATAAAGGGCATCCAAATTAGAAAAGAATAATTCAAATTATCTCTGTTTGTCAATGACAAGATCTTATACTTAAAAAATCCTAAAGACTTAAAGACTCCTAGATATGATAAATGAATTCAATTAAGTTTTAGGTTACAAAATCAATATATGCAAATCAATAGCATTTCTATAATAATGACCAAGCTGACAACCAAATCAAGAACTCAATCACATTTACAATATTTGCAAATAAAATAAAATACCAAGAAATGTACTTAACCAATAAGTTGAAAGACCTCTACAAGGAGAATTATAAAATTCTGTTGAAAGAAATTATAGATGACACAAACAAATGTAAAAAAAATCCATGTTCATGGATTAAAAAAATAAATATTGTTAAAATGACAATACTGTTCCAAGTTATCTATGGATTCAATGCAAATTTTATAAAAGCACCAATGTTATTTTTCATGGAGTTAGAAAAAAAATCCTAAATTTCATATGGAATCAAAAAGAAAAAAAGCCTAAATTGTAAAACAATCCTAAACAAAGAAGACAAATCTGGAGGCATTACATTAACCAAATTCAAATTACACTACAAGGGTATAGAACAGAAATAGCTTTGTACTGGAATAAAAGTAAACAGACAGATAAGTGGAATAGAATAGAGAACCAAGAAATAAAGCCATATACCCAGAGCCAACTGATCTTCAACAAAGCTGACATAAACATATGCTGGGGAGAGGACATATTATTCAATAAATAGTGTGGAAAATTGGATAGCAATATGATGTTAATGAAACTACTTGCTTGTCTATATGCAAAATTTAACTTGATATAGATTAAAGACCTAAATGTAAGACATGAAAACATAAAAAGTCTACCAGCAAATCTAGAAAAACCTCTTCTGAAATTTGGCCTAGGCAAAGAATTTTTGATGAGGACTCTAAAATCATATGCAATGAAAATAAAAGTAAATAAATGGAACTTAAAATAAAAGGCTTCTGCACAACTAAAGAAATAATCAATTGAGAGAAATAGACAACATGCAGAATGGGATAAAATACTCACAAACTATATATCCTACAAAAGACTAATATCCAAAATCTACAAGGAACTCAAAATAAAAACAACAACTAAAAACAAAAACCTATTTAAACTCCATTTAAAAATGAATATTTTTCAAAAGAATATATATATAAATGGGGAAATATCATATGAAAAAATGTTCAGCATAATCAAAACAAAAGTGAGATAACCGGCTTTCCCTTGTCAGCACAGCCATTGCTAGAAAGTTAAAAAAACAGTAGATGATTAACAGGGATGTAGTAAAAAAGAAAACATACGCTGTTCGTGGTAATGTAAATTAGTGCAACCTCTATGGAAATCAGGATGGAGATTCCTCAAATAAGTAAAATCGTACC
This sequence comes from Galagoides demidoff, assembly GCA_963574575.1. Taxonomy (NCBI): domain Eukaryota; kingdom Metazoa; phylum Chordata; class Mammalia; order Primates; family Galagidae; genus Galagoides; species Galagoides demidoff. Next base: position 2,927 of record CAUYQV010029095.1, on the reverse strand, counting down.
TACCATTTGATCTAGCAAACCCACCACTATGTATATACCAAAGAAAATAAATCATTATATCAAAAAGACACCTGCACTTGCATGTTTACCACAGCACAATTCACAATTGCAAAGATAGAGATGCAACTTAAGAGTTCATCAATTGATGTGTGGATAAAGAAAATGTGCTATATATTATATATGTACTTTACAAGAAGAATAAAATGTGCCTTTTGCAGCAACTTGTATGGAACTGGAGACCATTATCCTAAGTAACTCATAAACAAAAAATCAAATATTACATATTCTTATTTATAATTTGGAGCTAATCTATTCATGTGTGGTCTTAAAGAGTAATATAATAAACATTTGAGACTCAGAAGGTGCAGGTTTGGAGGAGGAGGGCAATAGATAAAAAGTACAAATTTGGTACAAGATACACTATATAGGTGATGGATACACTAAAAGCCGAGGCTTCATCAGTATAAACCATTCACAAGAAGACAAATACAGTATGATTCCACTTATATGAAGTATTTCAAATATTCAAAGGCAGTCTGGGTTCAATGGCTCACACCTCTAATTCCAGCACTTTTGTAGGCCAATGAATGAGAATCACTTGAGACCAGGAGTTCAAGGTTATATTGAGCTATGATCATAGCACTGTGCTCCAGCCTTAGGGGAGAGAGTGAGACACTGTCTCAAAAAAAAAAGTAATCAATTTCATATAAACAGAAAGAATGAGGTTACAAGGGGTTGAGGAAAGGTCATAAAGGTGAATTATGTGTAAAGTTTTAAATTTGCTAGATGAAAAATTTATAGAGATCTCTTTTGACATAAATGTAAATATACTTAAAACTACTGAAGTATGAAGTTAAACATGGTTAATTTTGCTATTTCTTTTTTACTATGATTATAAAATGTGTAAAATTATACATGGGATGATGAATATATACCAATTGAAGGTAGTTTTTTTATGGATAATAGGAAATTAATGGGATTGGGGAGGAGGACTATTTTATTTGTTGTAAAAAACTTGAAACAAATATCAAAAAACTTTAACAGTTGTCAAACATAGATGGAGAATGCATAAACATTTCCTATATTATTATATATCCAATACATTTTTGTCTTAAATATATCGTAATTAAGCAAAAAATTCCAATATGTATAAAAATTTATTGTACAAGTTTTCACAAACAATAAAAGGGAGAAAGTGGATTTGAATTTAGGTCTGCCTAAGTGAAAATTCCTTAAGAGAAACTCCTATTTTCTTTTTTGCTTTATTTTTTTTTCATTTCAGGTTAATGTGAGGATACAACCAACCAGGACACAATATTTGAATTTGTTAGGTCGAGTCCTTCTTGTAGATGTGTCCCACACACAAAAGTTGTGTCATACACCTCTACATTGTGCACATTCCATGGGAGCTTGCCAAACCCCCTATCCCTTTCCCCCTTCCCTCATTCCTCCTCCCCACAACTTGAATTGAAATAAGTTTTTCTCCTACATGGGTATGAGTCAGATTGTCTGCTGGCTTCATATTAGTATTGAGTACAATAGATATTTGCTTTCCAATTCTTGTGGTATTTTGCTAAGTGTGTTTCAACTCCTTACAGGTTAATACAAAGGATCTGAAGTTATCAACTTTTTTTTTTATTAAATCATAGCTGTGTACATTAATGCAGTCATGGAGTACAATATGCTGGTTTTATATACAATTTGAAATATTTACATCAAATTGGTTACCATAGCTTTCATGGCATTTTCTTTAGTTATTGTGTTAAGACTATATTTAGTAAGTTTCACATGCACACTTGTAAGACGCACCATAGGTATGGTCTCATCAATTACCCTCCATCTACCCAACCTCCCCCCACCCCACCCCTCCCTTTTTTCTTTCCCCATATTCTTGGTTTATAATTGGGTTGTAGCTTTTATATGAAAGCTATAAATTAGTTTCACAGTAGGACTGAGTACATTGGATACTTTTTCTTTCATTCTTGAGATACTTTGCTAAGGAATATGTTCAAGCCCCATCCATATAAGAATGAAGGAGGTAAAGTTTCCATCTTTCCTTAAGGCTACATAATATTCCATGTCGTACATATACCACAGTTTGTTGGTCCATTCGTGGGTCAATGGGCACTTGGGCTTCTTTCATGACTTGGTAATTATGAATTGGGCTTCAATAAACATTCTGGTACAAATATCTTTGTTATAATGTGATTTTTGGTCTTCTGGATATATACCTAGTAGAGGAATTGTAGGATCAAATGGTAGGTCTATTTTTAGTTCTCTAAGTGTTCTCCAAACATGTTTCAAAAGGAACGTATTAGTTTGCATTCCCACCAGCAGTGTAGAAGAGTTCCCTTTTCTCCACATCCATGCCAACATCTATGGGTTTGGAATTTTGTGGTGTGAGCTAATCTTACCGGAGTTAGATGATATCTCAAAGTACTTTTAATTTGCATTTCTCTGATGTTTAAGGATGATGAGCATTTTTTCATGCTCATCGGTATGTCCATGCACCTGTCTTCTTCAGGGAAGTTTCTCTTCAAGTCCCTTACCCACCCTGAGATGAGATCACTTGTTCTTTTCTTGCTAATAAGTTTGAGTTCTCTGTGGGTTCTGGTTATTAAACCTTTGCTGGAGATATAACCTGCAAATATTTTCTCCCATTCTGAGGGCTGTCTGCTTGCTTTACCTACTGTGTTCTTGGCTATACAGAAGCTTTTTAGTTATATGAGGTCCCAGTAGTGTATTTATGATGCTGCTACAATTGCCCAGGGGGTCCTCCTCATGAAATATCCTCCCAGGCTAATTTCTTCAAGAGTTTTCCCTGCACTTTCTTCTAGTATTTTTATAGTTTCATGTCTTAAGTTTAAATCTTTAATCCAGTGAGAGTCTATCTTAGTTAATGGTGAAAGGTGTGGGTCCAGTTTCAG
>CAUYQV010029094.1:0-10554 GCA_963574575.1 Galagoides demidoff | reverse complement strand
CTGGGTAGAGTGCCATGGCATCACAGCTCATAGCAACCTCCAACTCCTGGGCTCAAGCGAGTCTTCTGCCTCAGCCTCCCAAGTAGCTGGGACCACAGGTGCCCGCCACAACGCCTGGCCATTTTTTGGTTGCAGCCGTCATTGTTGTTTGGCGGGTCCGGGCTGGATTCGAACCCACCACCTTAGGTGTATGTGGCTGTCACCTTAGCCAATTGAGCCACAGGCGCCGAGCCTGAAGTTTTATTTAATGTTTAAGAAATAATTAGTTTTGTCTTGTTTCTACTTTTAAGGGCAAAAGCATCAGGTTAATTTAGTGAATAGAGTAATTTTGTATGATAAAACAGTAGGTACTAAAAAGCCTCTGTTTCTTATTCTAGTAAATTGTTTTCTCATTTATTTATTGTCATAGAAATTGTACTTAAAAAACTCACCATAGTAATTATCACACATTTCAAGACTTACATACTTTAATAATTATTATACAGACAAAGATTTCACAGAATAGCTGCCATAGTATTTTATTTAACTAACAATAAAATTTATTTTAGCATCTCTGTTTATGTAATTACCAGTCTTTTCTAGATACTTGGAGCCATGTTTGTTATTATCATGCATTCACCTTTTTTTGTGGGAGCGGGTCTCACTCTGTTGCTGGGAGTAGAATGCAGTGGTGTCGTCATAATTCACTGCAACCTCACATTCTTGGGCTAGGAGATCCTCCTGTCTCACCTTCCTGAGAAGCTAGGACTACAGGTGTGTCCTACAGTGCCCAGCTAATTTTTCTATTTTTTGTAGATAGGGGGTCTTTCTATGTTGTCCAGGCTGGCCTCAAACTCCTTAAGCAAGCCTCCCCTCTCAGCCTCCTGAAGTGCTAGGATCACAGATGTGAGCCATTGCTCCTAGTCTTTGTATGTTCATCTCTGTTCCCCTGCCAGTATCTTACCAAGTCCTCATTGGTCTCTAGCTATATAACATAAAGGTAAGTTTAACTGAGGTCGAAAAATATTTGAGTTACTATTTATTTATTTTATTATTATTATTGTTATTTTTTTTTAGAGACAGAGCCTCAACTTTGTTGCCTTTAGTAGAGTCTCGTGGCATCACAGCTCACAGCAACCTCCAGCTCTTGGGCTTAGCCAATTCTCTTGCCTCAGCCTCCTGAGTAGCTAGGACTATAGGCACCCGCCATAACACCCATCTATTTGTTGTTGTTGTTGTTGTTGTTGTTGTTGCAGTTTGGCTAGGGCCAGGTTCAAACCTACCACCCTCGGTATATGGGGCCGGCACCCTATTCACTGAGTCACAGGTGCCACCCAAATTACTGTTTATTTTTTAGCTGTACTTATGTGCCAGAGAAATTGATCAGGATTGTTGCCTTTATAAAGTATGGTTGTTGAGGACTTGCTTAGCAGAATAAGATTTCTAGATGGCAACCGGTAGAGTTAGATGAACTCATGTCTCCCGTATCATCACTGCTGCCAATTATAAATTTTAGGTCACAGGGACGGTAGGGGAGGAACTACGTGAGTGGAGAATGCCCATCTCTGGCTTCCTCTGTGAAGGGATCTCAGCCAGAGTAAGAGACCTCCAGGCTGCCTAATCCTATTCTTTTTTTTTTTTTTCTTTTTTGAGACGGAGCCTCAAGCTATCCCCCTGGGTAGAGTGCCATGGCATCACGGCTCATAGCAACCTCCAACTCGTGGGCTCAAGCGAGTCTCCTGCCTCCGCCTCCCAAGTAGCTGGGACCACAGGTGCCCGCCACAACGCCCGGCCATTTTTTGGTTGCAGCCATCATTGTTCTTTGGCGGGCGAGCTGGGGATTCGAACCCGCCACCTTAGGTGTACGTGGCTGGCGCCTTAGCCGATTGGGTGGAGTGCTGTAGCGGCACAGCTCACAACAACCTCAAATTCCTGGGCTGAAGTGATTCTCTTGCCTCTGCTTCCCAAGTAGCTGGGACTAAAAGCCCCGTCACCACGCCTGGCTAGTTTTTCTATTTTTAGTAGAGATGGGTCTCGCTCCTGCTTAGGCTGGTCTCCAACTCCTGAGCTCAGGGGATCCTCGGCTTGGCCTCCTGGAGTGCTGAGCTTACTCAATTGGGAGCCGCCAATTGAGTAAAACCAGTATTTAAAAATCTTCTTCTCGCCTACCGGCAGCAAAGACCAATTAGAAAAAGCTATGCCAGGCGGCCCCGCCCCAGAACTCCGGAAGCGCTTCTCTCCTTCTTTCCCATAATCCAAACGCCTAGGGAAATCCAGGAAGTGACTCGCGCCCACACTTCCTAGGGCTCCGCTCCAGCCCAGCCAACCTGCTGAAGCCGAACACAGAACTGGCGGAAGTGACATTATCAAAACGCGCCAGGGGTTCAGCGGGGTGGAGAAGGGTCGCCGTGGCGGGCGCCTGAGACGCCGGCGGTTTAACTTCGTTTCGTCGCGGTTAGTGATCTCTTCAGTGACTCCAGGTAACGCCTCCTTTAGCTTTTCCTCTTATCTGAGGGCCGAGGCAGAAGCAGTCACTGCAGTTAGACTTGGGGGCAATGACGGGAGGAGTTGCGAAGTGGTCGCGCAGGCCCCGTGGGGAACGTTTCTCCCTCTCGTGCTGCCGCGGATGCGGCCTCTGGCCTTTAGGCCGCCGCCCCCCGCTGCTGTGGTTCGAAAGCGGTTTCTGCCGTGGCGGGGCGCTCGGAGGGCCGGGGCCAGGCCAGGGCCGTGGCGTGCGTCGAAGACCTGGAGTTTGCCATGCCTCCTCTTGTCATTCGCTACTCCAAGTGAGGAAGCAGATACACCCTGGTCTATGCCCTCCTGTTCTGCTACCAACAAAGGTGGTTTTATTGTAAAGTTGTGCTCGCGACTTTTTAACGGTAGCACTTACGATAAACACTTACTACAAGCCTCCCCCACCCCCCACACACCATCTCTAGTCTCGGGCCAGAGTGGCTTTACAAAACAGTAGGCTTTTATGTGAAAAGATTATGCTTTGTTGAGTTAAGCGGACAGAATTTTTTGCAGAATTAACTTGGTGCTTCAGTTTCCGAGAGATGAAGACACTGTGAAAACAGTTTATGATACAGGTGAGGAAAGGCGCCCGGTGCCTTTGGCGGGAGTGAGAGAAAAGCTCTGAATAGCCTGACTTAAGGCCCCGACTTTAGGTAAACTTTTCTTTTCTAGACTCAGTTTGCAATGTGGTCTGGCGCCTCCTAAGGGTCTGATAAGTGCCCAGTCATACTTTAACTAGTGCTTTACTTTCTCCTCTCCTCATTATCGTATTCTTCTACCGTAGGAGTGACCTGGTAAACTAATCTTTCAGTTTTACTCCCCTCGAATTCATCTCCTGTGTTGCTAAATTAGATCTGCGCATGCTGCACTTCAGAAATGCTGCAACTGCTATAATTGCCCATGTAATAACATCTAAAATTCCTGATAACGTGACCCCACCTGTATGTGCTGCAGTTACCTTTCCTTTCAAACAACTGGACTAAGCATGTTGCTTGCATGTTCTCTCAATCTTTGCCTCTTTGTGCTTGTTTTTTCTTTTGCCTGAACCTCTGATTTGTGAATTCCTACTCACCTTGTTAGACCAAGTTAGATGGTACACCTGCCTTGTGAGAACACTGCCCTCTCTTCATAGTAGTTGGCCATTAGTCTATATTGCAGTTTTTGTTTTCATGTTTTTTTTTTTTTGGCCGGGGATGGGTTTGAACCCACTACCACCAGCATATGGGGCTGGCGCCCTACTCCTTTGAGCCACAGGCACCGCCCCCATTAGTCTATATTATCTATTTTTCCATAGTGTGTGTATTCATTCGTGATCACATGCCGAATACTGTTTTCTGCACTTAAAAAGCTTAGCTTAGCACCTACTGGCTATTATAGCACTTACTATGGTTTTTCTTTCTTTCTTTTTTTTTTTTTTTGAGTCGGAGCTTCATTTTGTCACCTTTGGTAAAGTGCCCTGGCGTCATAGCTCACAGCAACCTCTAACTTTTGGGCTCAAGTGATTCTCTTGCCCCAGCCTCCTGAGTAGCTGGGACTAAAGTCACCCACCACAACACCCAGCTGTTTTTTAGAGACGGGGTCTTGCTCTTGCTGAGGCTAGTCTCGAACCCATGAGCTCAGGCAGTCCACCAGCTTCGGCCTCCCAGAGTGCTAGGATTATAGGCATGAACCACTGTGCCCGGCTTAGACCCTGCCCTTGTTGTGTTAACTCTGTCACTCAGTCCTGTGTTGGCATGGTGGCTCACGCCTGTAATAACAGTACTGTGGGAGGCTGAGGAGGGAGAATTGCTTGAGCTCAGGGTTCCAGACTTGCCTGAGTGAGAGTGAGACCCTGACTCATGAAAAAAAAAAAGAAAAACCCAGCTGGGTGCCATGTTGAGTGCTTGTAATCCCAGTGGCAGCGGGATTTCCACAGCCCAAGTCTGAGGTTGCAGTGAGCTACAATACCACTGCATTCTGCTTAGGGGCATAGGGTAGGACACTGTCTTAACAACAACAAAAAAGCAAAGAAATAAAAAATAAGCAAGGAAATAAAATTAAAAAAAAAACATCCTGTGTTGATTCAGTCAGCTTTCACAGCACCCCTAAGCAAGTTAGGGGTCTGCCTAACTTCAGCAGTCACTAGGTTCTTTAATGGAAAAGCAATTTTAGATATGTAGCCAGTAAAGAGATGGTGATTTAAGAAAAGCCAAATACAGGCACAGTTTGCATCAATGTGTTCTAAAGAGGTAAGTTTATGTTATGTTATTGTGTATCTGTATAGCTTCTTTTATAGTCTTTCATTACAGCAGGAGCTCAAGAAAAGATCACACTAAGCATATTGGGTTCAGTTCAATATTTATTGAAATTTATGTCTCAGACATTGTGGTGTATATAACATTCAATGGAATATTTAAAAACCTGAACTTGGCTTAATCAAGCTGTGTATATAATGCTTAATATTCCCTGATACTGCAGTTTGCTTAGAACTTCATTTTCTCTAGATGTTTTTCTGCAAAAATTTTTTTTTGGGGGGAAAGAGTCTCACTGTGTCACCCTTGATAGAGTGATGTGGTGTCACAGCTCACAGCAACCTCATACTCTTGAACTCAGGTGATTCTCTTGCCTCAGCCTCCCAAGTTCCTGGGACTACAGGCACCCACCACAATGCCTGGCTATTTTTTGTTGCAGTTGTCATTGGTATTTAGGGCCAAGTGGGGTTTGAACGGCACCCTCAGTGTATGTGGCTGGAGCTGTAACCACTGTGCTACAGGCACCGAGCCTCTCCAAAAGTTTTTTTTTTTTTTTTTTTGAGACGGAGCCTCAAGCTGTCCCCCTGGGTAGAGTGCCACGGCATCACAGCTCACAGCACCCTCCAACTCCTGGGCTCAAGCGAGTCTCCTGCCTCTGCCTCCCAAGTAGCTGGGACCACAGGCGCCCGCCACAACGCCCGGCCATTTTTTTTTTTTTGCTTGCAGCCATCATTGTTGTTTGGCAGGCCCGGGCTGGGGATTCGAACCCGCCACCTTAGGTGTATGTGGCTGGCGCCTTAGCCGCTTGAGCCACAGGCACCGAGCCTCCAAAAGTTTTTAAGGCAAGTTAGGACTTAATTAATTTTGAGTACTGTCAGAGTATTTAAATTGAACTTCAAACAATGATTTTCGTTTTGTTGGCAATTTTGCATGCAATCACATGAAACATGGAAGAAATAAAGCTTTAGATTATAAGGTAGAAATGTATTTCAAAATCGCTTCTCTGCTTTTCTTGTGTTTTGCGTAGTGGTGAAACTTGGTTATTAAGACTGCAAAGTTTACCTGGATCCTTACACTTGGACTTTTTTTCACAGAAGCATCCCTGATTCTTGGTGTGTGACGATAACCCAGCAATTTAAAGCGCTACTAAGAAGAGTGTGCTGGGGATGCTCTAGGGATATACTGGATGCTGAGACAAGTTCTGGTGCAAGGGGTTTTGGTTTGCCAAGAAGAAACCGAATATCATGGATCAGAACAACAGCTTGCCACCTTATGCCCAGGGCTTGGCCTCCCCTCAGGTAAGGCAATGGGAGGTGTAGGAAGGGTAGATATCTGTAGTGCAGGAGATAGTGTCTGAGCGAGAGAGTAGCACTTAAGAATTTATCATTGAAAATGATTTTATATATTTTTTAAGTATATTTTGTTCATAAGTTCCATCAGGGTTTGAATAGGCAAGATAGTATTTTATTCGGGGAGTTAATTTGGAAGCTAAATTATGTATTTGTCTACAAAACACTTAATCTTTTGATAAACACTTACAAGAATTTCCAAAGGATTATATATGGTATTTGATTTTGAAGAACACCCTTACCAAATCATTTTCTAGTTTTGTCTTTTCCATTTTATGTTTAAAGTTCCAAATCACAGATTTACTTTTAAAATTTATCAATAAATTTTGTTGAAGTATAATACAGATTCAATAAAAACACTTTAAGAATTTTTTTTTTTTTTTGGAGACAGAGTCTCACTGTGTTGCCCTTGGTATAGTGCCGTGGTGTTATTGCTAACAGCAACCTCAAACTCCTGGGGTTAAGTGATTCTCTTGCCTCAGCCTCCCGGTAGCTGGGACTACAGGCACCTGCCACAATGCCCGGTGATTTTTTTGTTGTAGTTGACCCCAGCTGGATTTGAACCTGTCAGCCTTGGTGTATGTGGCTGGCACCATAACCACATGGGCACTGAGCCTTTTTTTTTTTTTTTTTTCAATTGAGACAGAGTCTCACTATGTCACCCTCAGTAGAGTGCTGTAGTATCACAGCTCACAGCAACCTCAAACTCTTGGGCTTTAGTGATTCTTTTATCTCAGGCTCCCAAGTAGCTGGGACTACAGGCACCCATTACAATGCCTGGTTATTTTTTGTTGCAGTTGCCATTTTTGTTTAGCTGGCCTGGGCCAGGTTCAAATCTGCCAGCCTCGGTGTATGTGGCTGGCGCTATAACCACTGTGCTATGAGCGCTGAGCCAAGAATATGTTTTAATATACCTGTTTAAGTTACAGAACATTCCACTAACCCAAAAAAGTCTCTTTTTGCCCCTTTGTAGTCTTTTTCCTAGCTCCAGGTAACTATGGAATTTGCTTTTCACCACTAATTGTTTGTTTTGCTTACTCTAGAAATTCTAGATCATATATGGAATGAGACTGTGTACTTTTTGTGTGCATGTGTCTTCCTCACCCACTGTGGCATCTGTATGTCAGTGCTTTGTTCCTCTATTGCAAATCACTCCACATTGTAGGGAGGCTCCACAGTTTGTCATCATTCTCCAGGTGCTCATGTTTGGGTTGTGTCCAGTTTGGGGCTATTTTGAGTAAAGGTACTATACATGTTTGTGTACTTTGTAATTTTAATTTCTAAGTACTTGGGATTATGAGGTCATATCAGTGCATATGTAACTTCATAAGAAACTGCCAAGCCGTTTCTACAGTGGCTGCATTGTTTTGCTGTTCCACCTGCAGAATAATAGAGTTCTGGTTGCTCTACATCCTCACCAATACTTTGTGCTGTCAATATTTTCCTTTCAGCCATTTTTGTGGTTGCTTAGTGGTATTTCAGTGTTTTAATTTTTATTTTCCTGATGACTAATGATCCTAAACATTTGGCAAGTGCTTATTGGCCATTTGTACATAGGTCACCCTGTTTTATTCTACTTCAGACATTGTGTTTTTCACAAAGTGAAGTTTTGTGGTGACCTTATATCCAGCATGTCTGTGGGCATCATTTTTCCAGTAGCTTGTACTCACTTTGTGTTTCTTTGTGACATTTTTTTTAATTCTCACAAGATTTCAGACTTTTCATTATTATATCTCTTATAGTGATCTATTTTGGTGATCTTTGATATTGCCATTGTAATTGTTTTTGTGTTATAAACCATGCCTAACCATGTAAGATGATGAATTTAGTCAGTGAAATAGATTTAAACATCTCTCGTTTAAATCAGAAGCTAGAAATGATTAAGCTTCGTAAGGAAGGCATATTGAAAGCTAGGCTGAAAGCTAGGCCTCTTGTGCCAAACACTTTGCCAAATTGTGAATACAAAGGGAAAGATGCAAATTAAAAATGCTACTCTAGTGAACACATGGATGATAAGAAAGCAAAACAGCCTTCTTGCTGATATGGAGAAAGTTTGAGTGGTCTGGATAAATCAGACCAATCACAACATTCCGTTAACCCAAGAATCTAGAGCAAGGCCCTGACCCCCCCATTTTGCTAAAGGCTGAGAGAGGTGAAGCTGCACAAGAAAAGCTTGAAGCCAGCGGAGGTTGATTGATAAGCTTTAAAGAAAGGCGCCATCTCCATGACACAAAGGCTCAAGGTAGGGCAGCAGGTACTGATGGAGAAGCTTCAGCAAGTTAACCAGAAGACCTAGCTGAGATGGTTGAAGAGGATGGCTACACTAAACAGATTTTCAGTGTAGATGAAACAGGCGTCTACTACTGGAAGAAGACGCCATCTAGGAGTTTCATAGCTGTAGAGGCTGACTCTCTTGTTAGGGGCCAGTGGAGCTGGTGACATTGAGTTGAAGCCACAGCTCATTTACCATTCCAAAAATCCTAGGGCCCTTAAGAATTATGCTAAATCTACTCTGTGCTGTAAAGAAAACAAAGCCTAGATTACAGCACATCTGGTTACATTGTGGTCTATTGTATATTTTAAGCCAGCTATTGAGATCTATTGCTCAGGAAAAGTTTCTTTGAAAATATTACCCCTGGCTGGGCATGGTTCCTCACTCCTGTAATCTCAGTACTTTGAGAGGCCAAAGTAGGAACATCACTTGAGGCCAGAAGTTTGAGGTTGCAGTGAGCTATGATTGCACCAGTGTACTACAGCCTGAGAAACAGAGCAAGACCCCTTGTCAGAAAGAAAGAAAAGAAAGGAAAAACCAAAATACTGCTTGTCACTGGCAATGCACCTGGTTACCCAAGAGCTCTGATAGACATATACAAGGAGATTCATGCTGTTTTCTTGCCTGCTAACACAATATCCAGTCTGTATCCTGTGGATCCTGAACTAATTTCAACTTTCAAGTCTTTTTATTTCACAAATACATTTTGTAAGGCTCTAGCTGTGATTCCTCTGATGGATCAGGGCAGTATAAATTGAAAATCTCTTGGAAAGTACTCGACATTCTAGATGCCATTATGAAGATTCATGATTCATGGGAGGAGGATAAAATACCAATATTAAGAGAAATTTGGAAAAAGTTCATTCCAGCCTTCATGGATGGCTTTAGAAAAGCAGTGATTTTTCAGCCTTCCAAATGCCGCAGCCCTTTAATACAGTCCCTGTGGGTCGTGACCCACAGGTTGAGAATCTCTGCTTTAAGGGATTTAAGACTTTAGCAGAGGAAGTAACTGCAGATGTGGAAATAGGGCGAGAACTAGAATTTAGAAGTAGAGCCTGAAATGTGACTGAATTATTGCAATGTCATGATCAAACTTGAACAGGTGAAGAGTTGCTTTTTTTTTTTATTGAGACAGAATCTCACTTTCTTGCCCCCAGTACAGTGTAGTGGCATCGTAGCACACAGCAACCTCAAACTCTTGGGCTCAAGCAATTCTTTTGCTTCAGCCTTCTGCATAGCTGGTTCTACAGGCACCCACCACAACACCTGGCTGTTTTCGGAAACGAGGTCTCTGGCTCAGGCTGGTCTTGAACCCATGAGCTCAGGTAGTCAATCTGCCTTGGTTTCTTAGAATGCTAAGATTACAGGTGTGAGCTACTGTGCCTAGCCCGAAGAGTTGCTTCTTATGGGTGAGGAAAGAAAGTGGTTGTTTAAGATGGAATCAACTCCTTGTTCACATGCTGTGAACATTGTAAATAACAACAACATACTTAGAATATTACCTAAACTTAGTTGATAAAACATTAGCAGGGTTTGAGAGGATTAACTACTTTTTTTGTTTCTTTTTTTGAGACAGTCTCTCTCTGTCACCCCAGGTAGATTGCTGTGGCATCAGCCTAGGTCACAGCAACCTCAAACTCCTGGGCTCAAGTGATACTCTTGCCTCAGTCTCCCAGACTACACGTGTCCACCACCATGTGTAGTTAATTTTTCTATTTTTAATAGAGATGGGGTCTTACTCTTGCTCAGGCTGATCTCGAATTCCTGCGCTTAAGTACTCCACTTGCCTTGGCCTCTCTGAGTGCTGGGATTACCAGTGTGAGCCACTGCGCTTGCCTTGACTTTAATTTTGGAAGAAGTTATAGTGTATGTGAAATGCTGTCAGACAGAATCACATGATACGGAGAAATGGTTTGTGAAAAGAGGAGTCAAATGATGGGGCAAACTTCATCGTTGTCTTATTTTAAGAAATTCATGGCGGCGCCTGTGGCTCAATCGGCTAAGGCGCCAGCCATGTACACCTAAGGTGGCGGGTTCGAATCCCCAGCCCGGGCCCGCCAAACAGCAATGATGGCTGCAACCAAAAAATGGCTGGGCGTTGTGGCGGGCGCCTGTGGTCCCAGCTACTTGGGAGGTGGAGGCAGGAGACTCGCTTGAGCCCAGGAGTTGGAGGTTGCTATGAGCTGTGATGCCATGGCACTCTACCCAG
>CAUYQV010029088.1:0-15867 GCA_963574575.1 Galagoides demidoff | reverse complement strand
GGGGCACCGTGCTAACAAAGGTGCTTCCTTCTCCTGGCCCTGCCCTGTGCTGTCTGCACCCCTGGGGAACTGTTGGCTGGGTCTGCCCTGCTCTCACCCCAGCGAGGCCTTCAAGTTCCAGGCTGGGTCCCTTCATATCTCTTCCCCTCTGTCGTAGTTAACCAGCCACTTGTCCTGTCCCCAAATCTCACACGTGTCTGGATCCAGTTTTTCCTCCAAGTGATTCCCTCTTCCAGTTTTGCTAACCCGTCTGGTCACCTGTCAAGTCGCCTTATTGGCATATGAGTCAGAGGTAATGTGAGGTATAATGATCAGTCTTTGTCTCCCACCTGGCAGTCACTCCTGTCCCCACTGTTCTATTACAAATTTTCACCCACAGATGCCGATGGCTACCTCACTGGCAAAGCTCTTGGGCCGGATCTCAGGCCTTTTTCTTTCTTCCTTTGTCTTTTTTCAACATTTGGCCCAGGGAAGCCTCTCACCTCGCCTTTCAGGGGAATCTGTTCTGTCTCCTCCCCTTTTCTTCTCCCGTCCCGGGGCTCTCACGGTACCTTCTAGGAGCTCCGCCTGTTCCTCTGCTAAACAACAAGCAGCGCTGAGCATATATATGGGAAACCTACCCTCGGCGCCTCAGGGGCTCACCAACTTTATATTTCCAATTTTTGAGTTGACGGGGAATACGAGGGTTTCCTGGAGCTGGCTCTTCCACTCCGGTTCGTTTTTACTATCACTTTCCTCCTGTTATTCCTCTATTCCTAGAAACAGGGAACCCTAGACTCCTTCACCTGATGCCCTTTCCTCATTTAAACAACAGCGTCCTATTGACGCCTTCCCAGTCCTGCTGTCCTGGTTCTTTCCTTGTAGGAAAACAAAGACAGCCTAGTGTTAGGGTTGTTGCTACTTGGCAAGTTCAGATTACTGGACTCTGAGTGTTGGTGACCAGTTTGTTGAGAAAATGCAGGAGAAACTCACCCACATCTGGCACACGTGCACACACACAAATAGGAATAGCCTAGATGTGGAGAGAGGGATGGGACAGGCTCTGAAGTTTTCTCTATGCACTCTGTGGTCCATTTTGGTGCTGACCCTGCGCCCCATGCTGTAGTTTACTCTGGTGGGCTATCAAATGGGGTGTCTGCTGTGTCAACACACCTGGATGTGTTAGAGCTCGTGAGGGTGTAAAGAAATTATCTGGCTGTCGTCTTGCAAACTAAACAACAAAAAAGAGCAGTGCTTTTGGAATTATTATTATTATTATTTGGCTAGTTTGCTTTTGACAGTGATAGCTACTTGGAAACTCTGAAATCTGTCTTATACTTTTTTTCTCTTTTACCGCTTTATTGAAGTATCGTTGATACACATGTACAAAGAATAACATATATTTAGTGTGAACAATTTTATGAGTTTGGACATATGCAAATGCCGTGATACCATCACCACAATCAAGGTAATACACATGTTACACAAACCTCTCAAAGTTTCTTTGTATCTGTTAGTTTGTTTTTGTGGTAAGAAAGCTTAACATGAGACCTACCCTCTTAACACATTCTGAAATACACACTACTGTACCCTTAATCATAGCACTGTGTCCCACAGATCTCAAGAATGTATTCATTTGCATAACTGAAACTTCACAGCCATTGAGTGACTCCCCATTCCCCGCCTCCCAGCCCTTGTTGTGCCCTCTGCTTCTGTGCGCTCGCCTGTTGGAAGTGTGCAGACTCGTCTCTCTGTGACTAGCGTTTCACTCAGCGTAAGGCCCTCCGGGTTCACCTGTGCGGTCACAAACCGCAGGAGTTCCTTCTTCCTAAAGAAGGACTAATCAGGTTCTGTTGGATGGATACCACGTCTTCCTTCTTCAGCTGTCAGTGGACATGCGGGTCTCTGGGTCTCTGGGTCTCTGCTGTTGTGAATAATGCTGCAGTAAACGTGGGAGTGTGGGTCTCTCCTAAAGTTCCTCATTTCAATTCTTTTGGATACATATTTGCAACTGCTGCCCACACGGCAGCTCTATTTGTGATGTTTTGAGGGCCTCCACTCTGTTTTGCATAGCTGCTGTGTCACTCTATGTTCCTGCCAATAGTATACGGGGGCTCCGATTCTCCACATCCTCACCAGCGCTTATTATCTGTCTTTCTAACAGGTATGAGGTGATAACTTAAGTGGTTTTGATCCCCATTTCCTTGATAATTAATAGCCTTGAGCATCTTTCCGTATACCAGTTGGACATTTATATGTCTTCTTCAGAACAGAGATGTCTGTTCATTTGTCCATTTTTAAATTGGGTTATTTGATTTTTTTGAGTTGTAGAAGTGTTTTATATATTTTGGAAATTAACCCAAAGGTCTCTTATTAATCAATCACATTAACCCTTTTACCCAAATCACTAGAACAAAGCATCTAAATGTAAATAAGAATGACCGTATCTGTCTGATGTGGTTAGCGTCCCCCCCAGGCACGTGACACAGCTGCTGAGTGATTAGTGCTCCTGGGTCTTACCTTTGGCAGACAAGGAGGCTGAGAAGTGAGGAGTCGTAGTCTGCTCAGGAATAGCACAGAGCTCTTCTCACGAACTGTCTTACTTCATATATTACTTACTGGTATAGTGTTAGCTAAAGATCACTTCCTAAAAATGAAACTGTTCCAAATTTTATGAAAAAATAGAAACACAAAAAACTAGAAAAAAGAAAATATATCAGTGGTGTTCTAATGCTAAAACCCAATTAAGAGGTGAATTTACTGTGTTATTCATCTAGAATATATTTTCTACAATAGTTGCTTTATTTCAGTTTGAAAAATACTTTCAAAGTCATTTTTGATTTGATTTTTTGATTTGTCACAGTTATTTCCTCATGTTATTTAATTTTCATCAACATAATCTTCATCAGCATGATCTTTTGTTGAGTGCATGTCTTAGTACTAATTTTTTCTATATAAAATTTAGGTTAAAAACATTGACTTATGGGCTCGGTGCCTGTAGCTCATGTGGCTAAGGTGCCTGCCACATACACCTAAGGTGGCGGGTTCGAATCTAGCCCGTGTCTGCTAAAACAACAAAGACATCTGCAATCAAAACCAACAAACAAACAAAAAAAAAATAGCTGGGTGTTGTGGCAGGTGCCTGTGGTCCCAGCTACTTGGGAGGCAGAGGCAGGAGACTCCCTTGAGTCCAGGAGTTGGAGGTTGCTGTGAGCTGTGATGCCACAGCACTCTACCCAGGGGGACAGCTTGAGGCTCCGTCTCAAACAAACAAACAAAAAATTGACTTATTACAAAGTTTTAACTATCACTGGTATTATTCATTCAATGGGCATTTGCAAACTTCTTAGGTGCTGAGTGCAAAGGGAGAAGGTTCAACAAATGAATGAATGAATGATTGTATTACAGGAGTAATGTAGTGGTGTGAGAGCGCTAATTAACTTATGTAATATAGTCTTGAGTTAGTTCAGGCAGCGAATTTGAGGTTTGAAAGATCTTGGTCATTCATCAAAATAACATTTTCCTCTAAGTGCTCTTATTCAGAACCAGTGACTGCTCATATTTCTTGCTAATTGGAGCTGACCAAGATGGTCATAACATATGGTCCATAATAACCAGGCTTGGTTTGCTTGGCAACAAATTCAGTTTTCTCTCTTGTAAGAATAGGTCTTGTCATGAGTGAAACACTAGGAATGTAAAAAGGGTGCTGGAAACACTCAATTCTGAGTGGAGTAGGATCGTCCTCTCTGCGTATCTGTACGGAAGCTGAGAAACAGAGATCTCTCTCGAAGGCACTGGAAACACTCAATGCTAGAGTAGGAACATCCTCCCTGCATATCTGTGCCCTACACCAAATCTCTGCCAAGAAACAGAGATCTCTTGCTGTTGCATAGTAAGTCCCCACCAAGGAAAACTGACGGCCAACAATGGATTGCCACATGTGGCAGCCATCCTCCAACATGGTCCTCAGTGACCCTCACCTTCTCATTATATTCATGCCCTGTGTAGCCCCTTCCCATGTTGAAGTAGCTGCATGAGAGACCAACAGAGTACAGAGGAAGTGGAGATGTTTCACTCCAAGGCTCACAGGTCAACTCCGTTCTACAAGGAAGTCAATCAGAACACTCAGTTAGTGTGGACTCAGTCCTGGTGTTCTTTCTGAGATTAAGTTCAAAACTGTTCACAACTATTTGAGCTCATGTGTGGTACAATTTTTGGGTCTGACCCCCTGATACTGCACACTCCTGGCTTTAAACCCATTGATTTGAAATAGTGTTAGCCCAGTGATTGCAAAGATGAAGAAACACAACTCAAGTGCCCTTGATTCTGTTCTTCTCTGTGTCCACTACCTGCCTATGTGGTGATGGGAAACTTGAGAAGGAGATTGTGTGAACGAGGAGCAGCTAATCAGATAAGCCAGGAGGAGGAGGCCTCAGAAAGAACTCCCCGTTCCACAGTAAACAGAATCACAGCTCACCTGGGATGTCTCTGCGTGTGTTTACTCATGGCCTTAGCTCATGATTTGGGTCCCGGTTTGGTTATGACATGTTTTATAAGTTTGTTTGTCTTCTTCCTCTTGCCACTGGCAAGAATTGTCTGGCTGAGGTAGTAAAGTCCCCGAGGAAGGAGCCAGAGCCCTGCCGAGTGAGCGAGCTTGGTTGGAAGGTGACATTTGGGAGCATGAGGATGAGCGCTAATGCTGCGGTGTCATCCAGGAGAGGCCGAGGCCAAAACCCAGGGAGTCCTCAGCAAAGCAGGACGTGGGATTGGGGTCCTCTAGTGTTATGGCACAGTGTCATGGAGTGTTACTATTGAGGGGGAGGAAAAGCCCCCTCCCTGTGCACTGTAGCGTGTAGGCCACAGAAGACCCCGGCACTGGTGTCTAAGTAGGTACAGATCCCTCCACTCCTTCTCTGTTGTACCGATTAAGCAGTGGGAGAAGGGGAGATTCTTACACTGATTAAGGAAAAGGTCCGGGCCAAGATCTCTTCTTCTCAGGGAGTCCGGTGGATTTTTTCCTCACTTGTGAGTCAACAAACATTGATTTGTACTGCTATCTCCTGTGGGTACACAGCATAGGGGTATCACACACTTCCTGGGTGAAGGGCACGACTACAGCCCAGACTGTAACCTTACAAAAGCAAACCAGTAACCTAATTATAGGTGCCACCCTATTAATCCAAAGTTCTAATAATCGTAACAAGAGAAATACTATCATCTCTAATCTAACTCCCGCCTGCTGTTGCTCTCTGGTAGTAGAGGAATCTAGAGATGCAACCCAAATATAATATTAATTATCACTATATTGTCAATTCTAGTGGGAGGATGAGGAGACACAACTACAAAAAGTTTTAGCTTATTTATCAGTTGCACATATAATAGTCATTCAGTCTGTATAATAGTCATTCTAACCTACAACCGTCGGCAGTAACCTTAAATCTACTAATTGCATTATATTAACAATCATTGTATTCATAAATTTAATTCAAATATAACTACCACAACATAATCATTACCATATGCATGAGGTAAATCCACTAATAACTTCCAGTATCCTTGTAACTCTCTTCTCTCTAGAATACCTACCTCCAGATTTTTAGCCAAATTAATCATTATCCAAGAATTACAAAACAAACCAGCATTATTATATCAACATTTATAGTGTGACAGCACTACACAAATCTTATTTCTATATGCGAAAAATCTATTCCATGTGATTGTAGAGGTTGACCAATTGACAACATAAAAACAAAACGACAATTCCAAATATAAAGCAAATGTTCTTCCTACCATCACTTATTATATTAGCAACATTTCCCCTCCCACTTGTACCAATAGTTTCGACATTGGATTAGGAATTTAAGTTAGGTAGACCAAGAGTCTACAAAGGTCTGCTCAAGGTGTTTTCAAATTAAGAAAAAAAATTAAGAACTGCAAGATTCTATCATACACCGATCGAATGCAAATCAAAGGCTTTAACGAAATTCTTATGGATTGGTAATATCCACCTCCAGCAGACACCCTAATCAGCTGGCTTAGTCTCCTTCTGCAATTGAGGGGAGGGAGGGGAGAGGGCTGGCAAAACTGCAGCTGCTCTTTTGAATTTACGATTCCATGTGAATTTTCGCCTTGAGGCTTAGTTAACAGAAGTTTCCACCTCTGTCTTTAGACTTACAGTCTGATGCTCACTCAGTTATTTTACCCTTCTACCTATGTTTATTAATCATTGATTATTTGGTACTCTGTGCTGTTTGGTGCTGGAGCCAGGATAGTAGTAGGAACTGCCACGTATCTCCTAATCTGAGCTGAACTGGGTGACCCAGGCCCCCATTAGGGGATGATCAGTTGTATAATGTCATTGTAACTGCCCGTGTGTTCAAAATAATCTTTTTCATAGTTCTATACCAATTATAATTGGAGATTTGGTACCCGATTAGTTCCCTTAATGACTAGAGCCCCACATATGGCATCCCGAATAAGCAGTGTACGCTTCTGACTTCTCCCCCCATCATGCTTACGTCTGCTTACGGCAGGTGTATAAGCTGGTACAGAATGAACAGTTATCCACCTTCATCTGGAAATCCAGCACGTGCAGGGCCTCTGTGGATCTTATCATTTTCTCATTAGCTACACTTAGTAGGTGTTTCATCAATTTTAGGAGCTATTAATTTTACCACAGTAATTATTAATATGTAACTACCAGCCATATCCCAATACCAGACACTTTTTCCTTTTTATAATAAGGAATATGTATTCTTATTTTGAATAAGCCATTATTTTTCCAATGGGAAGCCTTTTTCAATTAGGAAGATAAATTTCAAAGGTTTGTAAGATGGGTTAGCAACCTATGTCAGTGCCCTCTTAGGTGAAATCGATAGTTGAGTAAGGTCAAAAAAAAAAAAAGAGAGAGAGAGAAAGAAAAAGGGATTGGTCTCCCCCTCTCTGCCTGAAAAGAAGTTCTTCTGGCTGAACAGGTGGGTGAGCTGTGACAGGTGAACTTCCTTGGGGTGGGCTGGGTTCTGCTGCTGCTTGGTCCTTGGCATCTTGGCTGCTTTGGGGCAAGTTTGTTCTAGGACCTGCTGAGGGGCTCTGATTTACACACAGCAGGCCCTTGGTCAGTTGCTGGTGGCGGTGATGATGCTGATGGAGTTAGGTGCGTCCTCTACAAGGTCCCCAGCTGACCCACCTGTCAGCGCCCTCTGTAATACCTGGGGCTGAAGACGAGGAATGCCTAGCCTCGGTCACACTGGCCTCCATCTGGGTCCACTTGGGGTAAGGATCTCTGTTGGTCTAGGTTCCTGGGTTGATGGACAATCAGTGTTCGATGGATGGCAGTGGATATATTAAATCAAACAACTTTCCAGGTGTAATCTGAGGTGTCCCTTCAGCTGATGAGGACACTGATGCCCAGGTAGGAAGAGGAAGCAGAGAGTCTATGTCCCGGTGTTCTGAGACGTGGGTCAGGTCGCTGACTCTTTTTTCAAAAGGAGTCCCCAAATGGCAGTGATCTCAGTCACCTGGCTGCTCATTAACCATGCAGATTCCTGGGCCACTGTTATAAGATTCGGGTTTTAATAACTACTCTGGATCAGTACTGCACAATCGAAATATAATGTGAGCCATATGCGTAATTTAAATTTTTCTAGTGGCCACATGAAAAGGTAAAGAGGAACAAGTATTTTATTAATAGATTTTATTTAATTTAAAACAGCCAAATTATCATTTTAACATCTTTAATTTCTATAAAAGGTATTTGATATATATATATTTGATACTAAGTCTCTGAAGTTGGGTCTGTATTTTATGGCACACCTTAATTTGAATTAACCACATTTCAAGTGTTCAAAAGCTTTCACTGGGGAAAGGATCTATAACTGTCCCTTCCCAGTCAGTAGAACTCCTCATAAAAGGTATCAGCTGCCTACAAGGTAAAGAAGCCCCTGGTGCTAGATTCATTCGTGCATCTAGAGTTGGGAAGTTGGAAATCCACCTGAACCTTGTTAAACTTTGCGGACAGTCACTGACTCGGCCTGTCCATGGACAGGGATGTGTTTACACAGCAAACATGCAGAAAGCGTTGGCCATAGAATGACACAGACCTCCTGAAGCCACATGCTGCTCAAGGACCGCGGAGCTGTATGTTTGCAGGTGTAGCCTGCACTGTGTGCGCGGAAGGCACCAGGACCCAGTAAAGTACTTGAGGGGCATTTTCAAACAGAAGCAGCTAAAGTTTGTCCAATTAAACCCACAAATGCAGTTGGGGAATTTTTGTGCGTGAATCAACTTGTTTGGCTTGACAGGTCCCTTCCGTGCCCTGCCCGGCCCAGTCTCTGTTCACAAAGGTGCTCTGTGTGTAAATTCGGAGGGGGTGGGGTTGGAGCACGGAAGTTCAAGGCAAACTTCTCTGGAAGATGTGGCACTAGGGATCCACGGTGAGAACACAGGAAAGGCCACTTGTCTGAGCTTCTACTCTGCCCCACCAGATGTGACGTTCAAAGAGCTGTGGGTGGAAACACATTTGAGTTCTACATAATCAGACGTACACGTGGTGAGATGCACACCTCTGTATATGAGGACAGACAATGAAGTTCTCAAACTCACCCTAGAAAAACATGCTACATACCTCCCTACTGAATAGCACTATGGTCACCAGATGGCCAAAGGGAGTGCTTCAAGGTGACCATAGTGGCATCCAGCAATGATGTCCGTAGCGTTTTTTCTAGATGAGTTCACAAATTTAGTTGTCAGAGCTTGTGTGTATTAATGTAATTGATTAGTTAATGCAATTAGTTGTATTTGAAAGATAGTTGTAAGGATATTGATTTTTAAAATCATGTCTCATCTCCCCCCTTGTCTTATGCTTCATTTTGATAAAAAGTAAGAAAAAATAGAGCCATGGGGAGGACATGGCACCTTGTACCTGGTCCGTGCCTGAAGGATGTTCTCTTTAGTGGTGGCTTCTTATGAGGGTTCGTGTGGTGCTAGAGCCTGAGAGATGAGGAGTCATAGCCCCTAAAATAACAGGGTCATGATAGCAACAGTGACTAACTTAACCCAACACTGTACACAAATCCAAGACCCCGATACGGATTAACTCATTTCCTCCTCACGACCACCCTGTGAGGTCCCCCAGTTTTACCAGGGAGGAAACTGGGACAACAAAAGGGTATCTAACCTGCCCATGCACTCAGCAGGTAAGGGGCGGAGATGGTGCCCAAGCTCAGGGGGATCCTTAGTTCTTACCAGGAGACCACAGTTCTTCATGCTTAGAAGCCTCCTTAGTAGTCCTGCTGGCTTCCCAGCAGGGTAGCAATCTCTCTGACCTTCCAGCCAGACTGTCGCCCAGCCCCTTCTCACGTGTCCTCCTGACTTGGTCTGCGGCTCATGCTTTTTATGACGACCCCAACAGTTGGGAAATTCTTCCTCAGGTGACATCTACCTCCCAGGATTAGTACAATTTGATCTCTCTGCAATGTTTTTAGGGTGGAGACTTCTTGAAACTGCAGTGAGATAGAATGATAGGACTTCTTTCTGCACACATATTAATGTAATTGGGAATTAATTATTGTCGAAGAATAGTTACAAGAATATCCATTGTCTACATCTGCCGCTCATCATTTTTTTTTTCATCTCTGCTTTGTGCTCCAGCCCATTGAACTACTTGGTCCGGATCCCCATTATGTGTCTCAGGAAGTCCCAGCTCCATGACTCTGGGCAGGCTGCTCTGAATGTCACCCTTGCAACATGCTTATCCCCAAATGCTGTTTCCTCTTTGAGCCTACGTTCTCCCTGCCTTGATGTCTGCTTTCATGAGGGATGAAGCTGTGGTTACCAATGAGAGGTAAGTAATTGTTCACCAAAGAAGAATGAAGAAACAAGAGGCCATGTCTCTCCTCCAGACCTAGACAGAATATGAAAGTTGTTGGGGCATCCGTGACCTGAGGACTGGGTTTCCTCCATACCTTCTCATGGCGGGGTGACTGTGGGTGAACCAGTCTGGGTCTGGTTCCTGGCCACAGACAAGAACTTGAATTAGTGGATCTTGAGGATCAAGGTGTATATCAGACACCTGGGCAGCTTCTAAAAATGCCCTTGGCAGAAGCACTGGGCCAGCCCTGAGCACTCAGTGTGTATGGAATTCTCTGACAGTCTGTGTGAGGAGGATGAGGGTGGGTGTGATGGGCACCGAGGCCTAGGAGGCAGGTCCTTACTGGGAGAGGGCAGTCCGTGAGCCCTGCAGAGTCCTGAGGGTACCCAAGGCAGTCTGCGCAGCAGGGAGAGGAGGCCTGTGCGCACAGGGAGCCCCTTGGAAGCCAGTGGTGACACCTGTCTTTTGGATCTTGACAGTCCAAGATGAGAAAGAGAAAACCCAAGTGCAGTGAATGGCCTCTCTGTAGAGCGACAGTAGGCTTGTCCCTTGCCAGAGTGCTCCAGTTCCCCTCCAAATCTTAGAATGGCCTGTGCTCCATCCGATGTCCTTTGGTGGAAGTGAGATGCAGCCTGTGGACTGTGTAACAGTAAGAGCATTACACAAGCCCCAGGATTATTGTGCTGCCTGACTGGCATCTGCTGATCTGGAACTCTTGACTTTTCCCCATTATTGTGAAACCGCTTTTCAGGAGTGAGCTGAGGTTCTCATAACCTCTCGGAACCTGCTGAGAACCGGCTCCTTGATGAAGGCTCAGTAAAAATAACACACAAGTGCTTACATCCATTGGCGACTGTGCCTTGTTAGGATGAGTGCTCTGCCATGAGTGTGCCATGTGGCAGGGGGAGCCCACGAGCCAGGCTCTGCCTGCTGGGGCCACACCCAGCCTTTGCTATTAGCTGTGCGATCTTGAGCAAGCCACTTAACCTCTCTGGTCTGGTCCTCATCTCTATAGTGGGGAAAATGGTAGTACGTCCCTAGGGGAGTAATCAAGGTTAAGTAGTGAATCAGGAAGAACACTTGGGATAATTCAATAAATGTCACCTCTTGTTGTTATTAAAAGAATGGCTCACGATAATCACACATGTAGGTGATGAGCACTGTGTGACGGGCTGGTGATGACATGACCCCATTTCATTCCTCACAACCAAGCTGCAAGGACAGAGGCATCCATTTTCCATAGGAGGAAAATGGAGCAGTACACATGACACGCTTGCCAACCTGTGCCCCTGCTCTCAGCCGGGCATCCTTCCTCATCACTGCCACTCACAGGCGTAACTCTGCTTAAAGAAGGCCACCTTTTTCCTGAAGTCCTCCAAGTTGTCTTCAGTTGGAAAGAATCCCTCCTCCCACGTCTCTTGTAGGCACCGGAGAGGTGACGTGTTTTGTTTTCTTCTACAGCTCCGTTTGAACCCATTGCTGGAGGGAAAGCTCACTTTGCATTCTGCCCTCCTCTTAACGTAGGGTAAATCCAACCTCCTGGCCTGGCGCACTGAAATTCTCGTAATCTATTTTCCATAGGTATTTCTAGACTTCATTTTGTCACCCTTCCCATGGCCTGGTCTGGGCACCTTGAAACACCTGTGTCTCCACTGCCCTATGTCCTTTCATGTTCTGTGCCTTTGCCACTGCTGCTGTGGAAGGGCCACCAGGCACCTACGCCATCTGGTGAAGCTGCGGCCACCTAGCTGCTGTGTTGTGACCATCCTCCTGTGACATGTGTCCACTCCTCTGAAAGGAGGAGTACCCACTTCTATTCTAGACTATTGCTCCTAACAGAGCTGAGTTCCCTAAGAGCCAGATCGTCCTCATCAGTATCTTGGAGCCTCAATGTGAGCACAGTGTTTGGTGCATGGGAGGCGTTCAGCGAGGGGTTTTGAGGGAATCCCCCACCCGGGGAGCTAGACACGCGTCCTTCATCCCTGTCTCTGGGGGTCTGTGCGGGTGATCAGCCTGAGTCTAACAATAGTGTATCAGGACGTCTTCATCATTGGATGGTCCTGCTAAGATGGCAGAATACAAGGGCATTTTTCATATGAGGACAAGTGTAGCTAAAAATCTGGGGAAAACCAAAAACAAATACCAAAAACGAGAGAGCAAAGAGAAGGAGAAGCAGCTTAGGAAAATAGATGTGAGTAATGAAGTTCACATTCTTGAGCTGTTCCTTCTTTTTTTTAAAAAAGAATTGAAGCATCTCCAAAGAGCACAGCCTTAAGACACTTGGCCCAGGTGTATTTAATTTTCCAGAACAATACACTGATGACTATCATCTGGGAGCTGAATTCTTAACCCTTAGGCTGACACCTACTGTTTGTTAACCTCCCTGAAAGCGTTAGGGTTTTTGCCAAGGTAAGAGATGTCAGAGGGGTGAAGATTAACGTTTAGTAAACTTAGAAGAAAGGGGCTCTGTGTTGGTTTGGAGGTAGTTCTGGCAGAGGAGATGGGTATCGCCGGTGGGGGATTCAGAAGCGAAGCCATCCAGGAGGGTAAGAGAAAGCTGGCTGCTGGCAACACCACGTGGAATTCGTGGGATTTCATTTTCTAACATTTTCTCAATCTTGGGAGCCGAGAGCAGAGAACCCAGCCACGTAGTCATTTTCCATCTTTATTTAAAGCTGGCCTTTAGAATGCTGTTGTCCTATTTACCAGGCAATGTCAGATTATCACATGTGTTGCTTTCAAGGTGACCTCTGAAAGGTAAACGAAGGAACAGACCTTCACCTGTAGTGCTGGAAAAAACCTGAACAATCATTTTTGGGGGACGGTGCCAGTTTTTCTGCAAGATGGTTTTTTCCTTGCATTTTTAGGGTTTCCAATCCTTCAAGATGCCTCACAAAAGCTTTATTTTAAGCGGAGGTACACAGGTGAGAAATGTTCATTTTCATGTCTGTCTTTTTTTTAAATGAACACGTAATTAGCCAAAGGGACGGAACAAATGCATGATTGGAGTCTTTCCTGCTTTGGGGAGAACATCCTCCCACCGTCTCAGCCTGGACGCCAGGCTAGTCCCAGCTCCCAGCTGAGGATTCTGTGCTGTGGCCAGGATGGGTCTTTTTCCATCTCCCTTATGAAGCTCACTGTGGCTTTTGCGACACATCACAAAACCGCTGTTAGTCTCACTTCCTTGGACACCCTGAAGTGAGGCTGGGGACTATTTCTCCTCCTGAATTGGAAATTCCCAACAAATTTCAAGATGGGGGAGGGGCCATATGATTTGTCAAAGATATAAAATGCATGAGTATTTCTGAAATCTTGTTCACTTTCCAAAACTATAGATAAGTCCACTTTCTACATTCGGACATTCTTTGGGACATTTACATTTTCTTCTATTTTTTTTTTCTATAAGATGCTCAAGTCCCTGCACCCTCTTTTCCTATAGAATTTTCTAGAAGTGACAAAGAAGAGGATGTTTTGCAGCATTTCCCTGGGGAGCAAGAGCCCCTCTGACCTTCCTTTGCCATGTTCTGGAATTTTGTTTGCTAGAACCTATTTTCTTTTCTTTTCTTTTTTGAGACAGTCTCACTCAGTCGCCCTCTGTAGAGTGCTGTGGCATAGAACCTATTTTTTAATTTTTATTTTTCAGAGACAGAGTCTTCTTATGTCACCCAGTCTGGAGGGCAGTGGCTATTCACAGGCACCATCGTAATGTACTACAGGCTGGAACTTCTCGGCTCAAGTGATCCTCCTGCCTCAGTCTCTTGCGTAGCTGGGACTACAGGTGAGCCCCACCAGGCCTGGCCTCTGGAACCCTTTTTATGATCACACTGAAATACCCCATTCTCCCACTAGATATATAATTCATACTCATTCTGCTTTTATTAGGCGCCTACTTTTTCCATGGGTTGGTAGTGGGGCTGTACTGGTGGACAGACCAGCCACGGTCCCTGCTGTTGTTGAGCTTACATCTAGTGGCAGCAGACAGTGGCACCAGCACAACCCAGAGGGATTAGAGGCCAATGCTAAGGAGAGCAATGCAGGACAGAGATATGGTCCTGTGGACATGTGGAACCCCGAGACCAGTGAATCTGACCAATGTAGTCTCCTGGGAAGTAATTTTTGCACAAAGAATTTTAGGACAAGCAGGAATTGTCCATATTTTCCCCCAGTTAGGAGAAAAAAGAGCTTCTTGGCGGGGGGACATGGGAGGATAAAGACCCTTTGATGGGAGTGGGGACCTGATTGAAGTTCTCTGCCTGGAGCTCAGGGCAAGGAAACGTCTGTGAGGTAAGGTCCTGGTAAGCGTTCTAGGCCAGGCACACGGGCTTCTTCACTGGAGGGCAATGGGAAGCCAAAGTGGGTTTGAAGGTGGAACTTCAAATTTTGGAAAGGTTATTCAGGCAACTTTCTTCTGGGGAAGAAAGCAGGATAGGGACAGAGAGCTGCTGGGGGACTAGTTCATGCAACGAATGTTAGTCTCCTGGGCTTGTATGTTTGTGGCTGCTGAATTGGAGAGAAGTAGAGAGACCTGATTTGCAGGGTGTGTGGACCGAGCTGGGATGAGTTGGCTATGAGGTGTGCTGGGAAGGTGGAGAAAAGGGCAACAAGGATGGTCCTCAGTGTTTACCTAGCAAAACCAGATGCAGGAAGATGCACTGAGGGAGAGACAGATGTGGAGGGAAGACAGGCCTGGATTTGGGCAGAAGATCAAAAGTTAGGCTTGGACATGTGGAATTTGAGGTGCCTGTGTGAGAGTTATGATTTGGGGATTCATAGACAAGGTCTGGGCTGGAGGCAGCAGTTTTGAAATCATCAGTGAATATGCAGTTGGACATGCAAAGTCTGTGGGCAGACCTAGGGTGTTTGGTTGTGTCTAAGTAGGGATACTGTACTAAGTCAGCAATGTTCAAAAGGCTATTTCACACATCCAAGTTCTCTCCTGATGAGAGAACAGTTGTAAGCCTCAACATTCCTCACCCTTGTCTTCACCCGTGGAAGCGATAAACAACTTTTAGCCTTAAATTTGTGCTTGTGGGGAAGCTTTTCCATGTTTTAGAGAAATTCCTCCCACAAATGACACCACCTTCCAGTTCATACCAAAAAGGGAGATAATGGTAGCACACGTGGGGATGGGCTGGAGGAGAGGTCTGTGTGCCCTTAACATGTGGGTCCCTCACACCCTCACACCCTTACACAGATGGCTTGAGGGGAGCCTTGATTCACTGCCTATGCTACAGTGGTAATGCCCTATTATTAACTGCAAAGGCTTTAAAAACCATTCAGATGCCAACCCCTAAATTGCTAAAAAATGCAAAATACTGATTACTTTTTCCCTATCTTCAAGGATCCCCAAACTATTTAACATTTTAGAAAGATTTAGGCCTATGACTAACAGTTGAGTCACTGATATGAGACAAAGTGTTCTAACTACTGCAGCCATTCCTGACCCCTGGGCTGAACTCACTCACCCCTGTTTGGTAGACAGTCTTGTCTCTCCTGCTTTTCAGTGAGAATGTTAATGCTTTTAAAGGATGTAGAGGTGGTAGTGGCAGGAGAAGAATTTGAAACAAGTGTGCCTGACTCCAAAGTCAGTGACCTTGAGTAGACATGGGATTTACTTTGGGGGACTTGACACATATGTTGTTATTCTTTTTTGCCCCACAGATAGTTCACTCTCTTTATGGAACTAGTTCCTTTGACTGGGCTTTTGACTGGTTTCTGCTTTGTTTAAATAGTTGGGTATAGACTAAGGTGACCAGATTTGAACATTGGTAAAGCGGGACACCATTGATGGGGGTGAGAGGGGGTTCTTAATTAAAAATTTGGTCTATATGGAGCAACAAAAATTTTCATAGAATGCAAAAATAGTATTGTAATATTTTTTAAAATTTCAACATAAGTACAATTTACAAATATAATACATTAAAAAATTATGGGCTCGGCGCCTGTGGCTCAATCGGCTAAGGCGCCAGCCACGTACACCTAAGGTGGCGGGTTCGAATCCCCAGCCCGGGCCCTCCAAA
>CAUYQV010029081.1:0-11326 GCA_963574575.1 Galagoides demidoff | reverse complement strand
AAGCTATCCCCCTGGGTAGAGTGCCATGGCATCACAGCTCATAGTAACCTCCAACTCCTGGGCTCAAGCGAGTCTCCTGCCTCCACCTCCCAAGTAGCTGAGACCACAGGCACCCTCCACAACGCCCGGCCATTTTTTGGTTGCAGTCATCATTGTTGTTTGGTGGGCCCCTGCTGGGGAATCGAACCCGCCACCTTAGGTGTACGTGGCTGGCGCCTTAGCCGATTGAGCCACAGGCGCTGAGCCATATTTATTAGTTTTCAACAAGTACCACATGATACATTATAACCTGGCAATGTCTGAGTGAGAAGGGAAGGGAATACTACTCCTGATTCAGATAACTCTTGTTAGGCAACTGACATACTTCGTTGGTTTTACTCTTACACATTTTTAGAAGATAGGGATTATTATTTTTATTTCACATGCAATGAAAAGAGGCTTGGAGAGTTTAGATAATTCATCTCTTAAGTATCAGAGACAAGAATTCAACTAAGATCTGTCTGATTTAAAAGTTTACATTGTTTTCATCACAATGAATGATTCAGCTCTTCATTCTTTGCAATTACTTGGCAGTTCAACAGCTTGCCACAAGTAGGTGTTGGCTAGATGGAGAGATAAAGGAATAGATAACTCATTAAAACCATCTGAGGCTTTATGGACAATTCTAATCTCAGAAACAGAAATGATTATAAAATTGGTCTGCATTTCTCTTTCTAAGCAGCTCTGACTCTTCTGCCCCAGAAAGGTTGCTCCAACCTTCCTTTGAAGGGAAAGAGAAACACTGTGCTCCATTATATGTGAGTCTCTCTGAAGGGTTTGAGACAGACTCTGTTATGGTCCATTATTTCACTTTCAAGAAACACACACATATCCACAATGAAAATGAACTTCAGCCAAAATTGAAAATAAAGTGAAGTGAAACCAAGGTAGGGACTCTTCCATTTCCCCAGTGGATGCCTCCTGCTTAGCACCATCATGTAGTTACTCCCTGACCTGTGTCTGGTCCAACTGCCAGACTTATGTCCTTTAGTTCTCTAACATTAGCTGGTGATAAGCTCAGAAAAGAATCTCACAAGACGGTTTTGCCTGTAGAATTTTGAACAAAGCAAATAGACTGAGTTCAAAAGAACACATGTCCTCTGTCACTTGAAGTAAGCCACTTGACCACTCAGTCTAAAAATTTGGAGCGTAGAACTTTTCTCCCATGATTGATTGATGAGGAATAAAAATTATTATCAATAGAAAAAGTGGTAGGCTCAGAGTAGGTACCCATTAGGATGTACCCCTAGTAGTAGTATAGTAAATTTTTGATATCCCTGAGATTTGTACTTTTTCTAATCAAAAGTAAATAATTTTTTATTTGCATTTCAACCTCATAAAGTCTAAAAAATATATAGTTAATTTAACCACAGTTGTTAAAGAGGAAACTTTGTAGATTATGAGCTATCCTGATGCTTGGCCTTACCTTTCTTTACTTTGAATTTTTACCTTAGTTTACTCCTCTTTGGAGATTTTCCATCCTGAAATATATAGTTTTGTGGGTGCTGGGATCTTCCATATGTATAGGGCACTGCCCACATACAACCTTTTTCACCTGCACAATTTGGAAACAAAGAAGATTTCATGACAGTGTTGGGAAACAAGATTCTCTAGGGATCCTTCATGTTTCTGGACAACTCTTCTGTTTTAGTTTATCTTTTAACAATGATTTGTGAGTGAACAGACATTGAAGACAGAGTTAGCCTCTCCTTGTAGAGAAAAGTATAAATTTCTTTACTGTCTGACATAATGAAAGTAATATTTCAGTTTAGGGAAAAGTCAACAGGTTTGTTCATAGCCCATTGTAACAGATTCAGGTTCCCTAAGGTCAGGACTCCACTGCATACTCCACATCCACCTGGGTCCCCTTCCCCGCACTACCGTGGGATTCGGAAGGGGAAGCGACACAGACACAAAACTCATGCTGTTTGCTCTGAGTTATAACGTCCAATATTTCTAATTCAGGGATCTCTTATCTTCTTCCAGTATCACAGGTTAACTTGTCAGCTTGTAAGTAAAAGATTCACACCCTTCACAGTCTTCACAAGGACTACACAAAAACACTGAAATGTGCTATGAGCACCCCAGAGGATTTAGTGATCTTTCGTGAATGGGGAGTGCGGGTAACTTAGAGAAATTGTTATGGAAAAGGTCATATCTGAACTGGTTCTTGAAGGATGAGTAGAAGTAAGTCTGATGGCGAAGATTAAGACACATGGCACAGACAGTAAAAATGAAGTACAGATGTGTATATGTTTGTGAAAAATTGGGATGTTAAGGCCCAATTGTAAGAGAATGGGTATAGCAAGAGATAATATGAAAAGCAGTTTGGAACTATATTGAGAAAAGATAACTGATTTCTGGATTTGCTACTCTACCAAATAGTCTCATATGAATTGTCTCAAGTAACATGGACACTTTCTAAGGTATGTATTAGTAGCCTGTTTGAAGAAATTATTGAATTTCTGCTGCAATTATTGAAAACTGTTCAAAGAGTTTAAATAATTTTTCTAAGATGAGGAAATTAATAAATACTAGAACAAGAATGAAAAACCAATGCTGTCTCCATACCACCTCCAGCCTCTCAGTGAGGAGTTTTTTATTCTTCTTCTTATGTAGGTAATGTGAGGAACCACCTGTTTTGTTTTTGTTTTTTGATATCCCCTTTTCTCTTCAGGTTAAGATGTCCTGATTGGTCTGTTGTTGACAGACAATTTGGCAGTGGCATGAGGTATTAGAGAGGGGTAGATCAGCAAAAGTGAGAACAGCTATGAGACATAGCAATACACCTGCACATTTTTAAGGGGCTTGGAGCCAGGTGATGGAAATTGCGATGGAAAAGACAGAATGATTAATAAGTTTGGAGGTATAGGGTATTGTAGAAGAGAAATTTTCTTTTATTTATTTTATTTTAGATATGCAGCTATTTATCTGAATGTGATGAAGGATCCACTATCACACCTTAGTGGACATCATACCGCGATCAGAACAGCATTTTCACTGTTCAATATTAAGGGCATCCATAAGTAACCAACCCCTTAACACGACCTGAGCCAACAAGGAGGACACCGTGTGAGACGATGGACAGCCCAGCCTCAGGTATGCAGAGCGGTACCAGCTCTAAACAACAGCTGTTTCTTGGAAGGCACAGGAAAATATAATATTTTATAAACACCATTGGGAGGAATTATGGTCCATCTTTTCACAAGAGAAATAATTGTTCATAAATGAAATAAATAGTCCCACTTTGAGAAAAGGAAAGAAAATGCTGCATCCAGGTTTGCTGAACTGGGACTGAGTGAGCTTCAGTCACTGCTATTCTGAGGAGGGCGGGAGTGACATGACTCTGGCGTGGCTGGGCTTCAGCAAAATCTCACCGACAAAACGCAAAGGGGATGGAAGGCGGAGAGTCACACCTCAGACCTGCCTGGTGTCCTCCTACGTTGGCACCTGCAAGCAATGGGTAGCCACCAACCCCAGTGCCCCACTCCGCTCTTCTGGGCTCCACTCGGGAACTGAACAGACAAAAGACACAACAATCTGCTTCTCAAAGCAGGAGACCAGCCCACACTGGCCAGGCAGCAACAGAACCACTTAAAAGTCTTACTGCAGGATGAGCAGAAAGGAAAAGACTGCCCCCCACACAGGAAGCAAACTCATCCCACCCCCTGTGTACACTGGATCACAGATCAAAGAGATGACCTTGCTGCTCCCTCACACTGACCGTTGTCAGTGTCAAGAGTAGGACTGGTGTTGGGGCAAATTCTGGGAAAGTTAAAGGAAGCACGTCCACTTTGTTCTTCTCCTTCAGCTCAGGGGATTCACAGCCCCCAAAGAGGAGGCACTGGCTTCACTCTGAGACTTCTTTGGGACCCCAACTTCTGTGCTTTTCACCTTAATCCTTTCTTCTCTAGGGAGAGTATTTGAACATCTAGAAATAACTCCCCTTTTCTCTCATATTTTTTTGAAGTCTCAGAAGTCTTAGGTCTGGCCCAAACCTTTGCAGGTCATAACCGCTTTTCCCATGAGCAGAAGACACTCGACGTCCGCCGTGGTTTAGACTCGTGCGGCGAGTTTGGCGATTTCCCACAAAGGTACTTGAAGGTCTGACAGCCGATGTGCGAGCAGAGCTGGGGTTCAGCATGGGGAGAGGGGTCCAGGCAACAGAGGAGGGGTCGCAGCAGCAGGGCAGTGACGCCAGGGTTTACGGCCGAGTAAGGGGGAGCGGAGGCCACAGGGCCTCGCGTCCAGGCAGCGGATGGCCAGGGCAGAAGGCCTCGCGATGGGACACCTGTTCCCCAGGCTCTGCCTGGCCGCCCGCCTCAGCCCCCGCTAGGCCCCTGGGCTGCAGGCTGCCGGGCTCACCCGGGGCATCCTGGCCTTCCACAGCACGCCACCCTGAGTCTAGGCGAGGTCAAGAATTTTGGTTTTATAAAAGTCCAGAAGTTTCTGGCTGACCTGACTAGGAGATTTTATTAACTGCAATGGGTGAGACTGGAGAAACTCTCAGGAACAACATCATTAAATTTATAACATAAGTAAGATGCAAAGAATGAATTTCTGCTGGTGAAATTTCAGGCAAGCTCAACTTTGGTATAAAAGATGCTTCGTTTTTCCCTGAATTGACAAATTATTCTTTCATTGGCAATTATAACCTAATGATTAAAACTGTAAAATCCTACAGATAGAAGACAGCATTTAGCAAAAGTGTCCCTTCCAGTAAGAAAAGAGAAGAGCATACAAAATAATCTGTGAGGACGGGAACACTCCATTCCCTACTCTGCCTTTTATAGCACTTCATTAAAAGTTTTATTGATAACATTTCATTTTATTACAGAAATAAAAGAATTACTAAAAATTTTGACACAAAAATTTAATAGATTCTTCTTACTTTATAGGCGTCCATCATCTTTCTCCAAAACCTCTCCTAAGAATTGAGTTCATTGACGGTTTGGAGGATTTCTCAGCAGCAGAAAGAAAGATAAAAACTTATGTAACTTTAGTCACTGACTGTGCTTATTTACACTTCTGAATAAAAACTGAATGATTCATGCCACCTGTAAATTTAAGTATGCTCTTCCTATCACTGGTTTTTTTCGATTTTCTTTGAAAATGACCAAACATGTTCCTTTTTACAAAGCTTTGTCTCAAGTGAACATATGAATTTAAAAAATCTTATGTACACAGTAAATGTTCAAGGTTTGAATCATTGTTTAATCAGAGCTCCACTTAACTGACTGATTCACTATCACTATTGTCATCAGAATAATTTCTCACACTAACTTGTGCCGACAACAATTCACTAAGAATAAACCAATGAACAGCCCTTTAAGCAGGTTGCACAATAACTGATTCATTTTTAATTTTTTCAAAAAAGAAACATACACAGATGTGAGATAGAGAAACAGAGAGAGAAGCAAAATAGGAGCTGTTGTAGGACAGCGGTAAACAGTCTGTGGAGTGACTTAGCAGACAGTTTCAAGGTTTAATATGAAAGCCAGGGCATTTCCTTTCACACTTCAAGTTCAAAATTAGCAATAGTCCTTTCTGTATCTTAGCTATTGTGAATAATGCTACAATGAACATGTGAGTGTATTTCTTCAAGATAACTGATTTCCTTTTCTTTTTTTTTTTTTTTCCCCTTGGTAGGGTGCCCTGGCATCACAGCTCACAGCAACCTGCAGCTCTTGGGCTTAGGCGATTCTTGCCTCAGCCTCCCAAGTAGCTGGGACCCTACTCACTGAGCCACAGGTGCCACCCCACTGATTTTCTTTTCTTTGCCTATATACCTAGAAGTGGGATTGCCTGATCATGTAGCAGTTTCATATTTAATTTTTTGAGAAAATTTCATACTGTCGTTCATAGGCATTGTACTGATTTACATTCCCACCAACAGTGTACAAAGATACCTTCTCCTTCACATCGTAGCCAGTAGTTGATAGGGCTGGTTGTAGAGAACCGCCCAAATAGAACTGTTCAGCCCAGGAAAGAACGTCCTGCCCAAGAAGGATTGAACGTGCCAATCCTGACCCCTCCAAACTTTTTTATGCCCACCCACCTTAACCCATGTGCTGACTTCTTTTTTGAACGCAGCCTCCTTGCACCCGAGCAAATAAAGGCACGTTGCCCACAGAGCCTGGACTCCGCTACCTTCTGTTTGTGTCTTGGAATAACCTCTCATTTTAGGTCCTTAACCTCTCATTAGGGCGCTGAGAACCTGGGACAGGGAGAAGTCCCCTCAGGGGGCCAAGATACACCCCCTCAAACCCACTCCCAACTAGACGGATCTTGTTCTGAGGAGAGGAAGGGAAACAGAGGGATCCCGCTGACCCCCGCCTAGAATTCATCCATTTAATAGTTGGTGAACATTCATCTATAACCCCCTTTCTGAGCCTTTTTAATTCCATCCCAAGTCCACTCTCCTTCTTCCTCCACTTCCAGGCCTTTTGAGGTAAGCATTCATCTATAAGCTAAAAGGCTCCTATCTGAGCCTTTTAAACTCCACTCCAATTCCTCTCTCTCTCTCTTCCTCCACTTCCAGGCCTTTTAAGCATTCATTGACAACCCCTCTCTGAGCCTTTTTAAACTTCTCTTCCCTTTCTCCACTCTGGGCCAAAAACCTCTGGTAGTCCATGTCTCCTAAATTCCATGCTGGTCACAGACTAGCCCCGGGGGGTCACACTCACATGTCCAGGGCCTCGTGATTGGGGATGCTGTCCTGTGGGCCTGGACCACTCTTTTCCGGCTGGTTAAAGGTCCCACAAGGAGGCCTGATAACCTTCTCACCCCAGCCTTGGCCACTTCCTTTCTCCCCACCCTCGTAAGTTCCTTTTTCATTCTTGCTTTAATATCATTTATATTCTACCTCAAGTTTCTGATAAGAGGACCACTCAGTCACAGATTTCCCTTTCTTCACCTTTAAGCTGCCTCTTAACTCCCCTCAAGCCTCCACACCTCTGTCCTTACCTTAAACCTAAATGCCTCATCTTTTTTGGTAATACTGCTTGGCCAACATACAAACTAGACAATGGCTGACAATGGCCTGAAAATGGCAGCTTTGATCTTTCGATCTTCACTGACCTTTACAATTACTGTCAGAAATTGGGGAAATGGTTGGAAATCCCTTACATCCAGGACTTCCTCCTCCTCCGAAACATTCCTCCTTTGTGTTTGTCTTATGAACCCTCTCAAATTTTCCTTGCATGGGCCAAACCAGCCCTTCCTGAACCCCCGGATTCTCCATTGTCTTCCTTCAACCCAGCAGACAACCCTCCCCCTTCTGTCCTCCCACAACACCCACATCCTCAGCCTCTGCCCTACCCGAAGAATTCCACCCTATCCCTCTCTCTCCACCACCCCCACCCACCTTCCACTGCACATGGATGAAAAAGAAAAAATGGTGGGCCCAGGGAAAGGAAAGATGGAGAACCCAATTTCCCCACCTCTTACTAGATGTGGCCACAACTTTGAACCTTCCACTTCTGGACCACCACAACCTCTTTATCCCCTCTTGAGGGAATGGAAGGTACTGTCAGGGTTCATGCCCTATTTTCTCTCTCAGATCTGTCTCACTTGTATCAGAAACCAGGTGTATTCTCCACAGATCCCACAAATACTCTCAAGAATTTAGATATTTAACCCAATCATATGAGCTGGCATGATTTATATTTCATCCTCACCTCCACCCTAACTTCAGAGGAGAGGGAGCAGGTCTGGTCCCAGACCCAGGTTCACACTGAAGATCTACAGAGGCCAGAGCAAACCCTGTGGAGGGTGCTAGAGCTGTCCACCAGGAAGACCTGCTTGGAATTAACAAACTAATGCTTCTGGGATCTGTCTCTATCACCACATGATCCAGGGGCTCTTAGAGGACCTAAAAGAAGCAACCCTTATGGCCATTAATTATGAAAAATTAAAAGAAATAACTCAGAAATGAGATGAAAATCCTGATCAATTTTTAGTCTGTCTTAAAGCAGTCCTCCACCATTATACCACCCTATCATAGGAGAGCAAGGAGGGCAGACTCATTATCAACATGCATTTTATCTCTCAGTCTGCACCTGATATCTGGAAAAACTCCGAAATCCCCTCAGGGCCCTCAGACCCCCCAATGAGATCTCCTTGATTTTGCCTTTAAGGTCTTCAATAACTGACAAGAGGTCTCTAAGTGGCAGTGCCTCTCAGAGCTCCAGTTAATGGCTTCTGCCATTAGACAAACCCTGGCTACTTCTTAAAACTCCTCTGAACAAACCAAAAAAAGAAAGCTTCCCACAGGACCATGCTTCGAGTGTGGTACACCTGGTTTGGGACCAAGCAGTCACCAGATGCCAAACTCCCCTCCTCCAAGCTGTATCCAGCCTGTGGAGGTCCTCACTGGAATTCTGACTGCCCACATCTTTCTGAGGATCCAGTTTGCAGTTACTCCCAGGACCTGGCTGAATTCCCTGACCTCTTGGGCTTGGCCGCCAAACTGTCACCAAGACTGAGCTCCAGATATCATTGCTAATGAAAGGTAAGCCAATCTCTTTTCTCATTGAAACTGGGGCCTCCTATTTCACCTTGCCCTGCCACAAGGGTTGCCTACAACAAAGAGAGATCTCAGTGGTGGCTATTGATGGTAATTTGCTATGCCCTTACACTATTCCACCCTGTGGTGTCCATTTTCTGGACACTCTTTTTCACAATCATTCCTTATCATTCCTTCATGCGGCATTCCCCTACTAAGCAGAGATATCCTCTCTAGATTACAAGCAACTCTGACGATTCCCACTGGCTCCCACCTCTCACTACCCATCCTGCCCCTCTCTAATCCCTCTCCTACAATACCTCCATTCTTTCCATCTGACTTCCACATAGACCCTATTGTATGGGATATCTCTCTTCCTTCTATGGCTTCCCATCATTCGCCCATTCTCAGTGCCCTCCAACACCAACATTCATATCCTTCCCTTAAACAATCCCCAATCCCCATGGCAGCCCTCAGGGGAATTAAACCACTCATCCTTAAGCTAATATCAGCTGGTATTCTCAAACCTACTAACTCGCCCTATAACACTCCCATCCTTCCTTTAAAAAAACTGATGGTTCATAATGGTTAGTGCTAGACTTACAGGCCATCACTATCTGCACAGTAGTCCCTAATCCCTATGTCCTCCTATCTACTATTCCTTCCAACACTCCCACTACACAGTTTTACATCTCAAAGATGTCTTTTTTACTATCCCCATCCATAAGCTCTCCCAACCCCTCTTTTTCTTCACCAGGACCACTCCTGATTCCTCTACCAGCCAACAACTCACCTGGACAGTTCTCCCACAAAGGTTTATTTATTTTTGAGATAGAATCTCATTTTTTTGCCCTCAGAAGATTTCCATGGTGTCACAGCTCACAACAACCTCAAACTCTTGGGCTTAAGTGAATCTCTTGTCTCAGTCTCCCAAGTAGCTGGGACTACAGGTACCTGCCACAACATCCAGCTATTTTTAGAGATTGGGTCTCTCACTCTGGCTTAGGCTGGTCTTGAACTTATAAGCTCAGGCAATCCAACTGCCTCGGCCTCCCAGAGTGCTAGGATTAAAGAGGTGAGCCACCATGCCTGACCCACTCCCTCAAGGATTCAGAGATAGTCCTCATTACTTTGGTCAAGACACTTCAGGCTGAACTCCAACAGTTAACTTTACTGAAAAATCCTACAGTTCTTCAGTATGTAGATGACCTTCTCTTATGCAATCCCTCTCCCACTACCTGTTGGCAAGACACCATTCACTTACTTTCCTTCTTCACCAGCAAGGAGTATAGAGTGCCCCCTTCCAAAGCCCAGTTAACCTCTCCCTCTGTCCAACATCTCAGCTTCCTCTTATAGGAATGAGAAAAACTCATTCCCTTTGACCAAATTCAGGGCATCTCCTCCTTATCCCTTTCCCAAACAAAAAATGACCTCCTCTCCTTCCCGGATTCCTAGGACATTTTAGAGCCCAGATTCCCAATTTTGCAGCCTTAGCTAAGCCTTTATACAACTGCTGCTAAAGGTTCCCCAACCTATATCTTAGACCTGCACCAACTTTGGTCAAGTTTCTTCCTCTCCTTACAATCCTCTCTGTCCCAAGCACTCTCCCTCCATCTCCCAGATCCCTGCTCTCCATTTTACCTCTCAGTGTCAGAACACCAGGAATGTGCAATAGGGGTCCTAACACAGAAACCTCCCAATAATCACCTCCCAATAGCATTCCTCTCAAAACAGATAGAATTCACAGCTGTATGCTGTCCCCCTTGCTTCCAAGTGGTGGCAGCCATGTCCCTCCTTTACCTGGAGGCCCAGAAACCTCCCTACCATGCCCTGACATATATTCTTACCCCTTATAACATTCCATTCCTTTCAAAACACTTACCATCTTTAATTTCCATACCTCACTTATGCCGACTCCTAATCATCTTTATAGAAAACCCAGACCTTCACTTTCTCCCTGACCCAGCATATAACCCCTCAGCTCCTTTAGCTGCCCTCCACTCACATGACCCTCACATTTCCCAGAACTCATTCCATGATTGTTAGCCTTTAATTGTGGTAATATTACACTCTTTTCCTGATAGCTACCTCTTTTCCTTACCTAATCCCAATGACACCTGATTTATCAACAGCTTTTCTCCTAAGCCCACCACTGCTCACTCCATTGCCAAAGCAGGCTTTGCTATTGTGTCTTTTCCCCCACATTATTGCCTCCATTACTCTGACCCCCAGGCACCTCTCACAGCAGCAGAGCTCTTAGGCCTCACTAAAGCCTTACAACTCCCATGAGGCTGCTCCATTAACGTATACATGGATTCTAAGTATACTTTCCACGTAATCCATCACCATACAGCCTTATGGCAAGAAAGAGGATTCTGTGAGGCTCCTCTATTGTCAATGCCACTCTCATTCAAAACCTAAATGCAGCCACACTCCCAAAGGAGGTAGCCATTATCTTTGTAAAGGCCACCAAGGGCTGATATAGAAGTTACATGGGCAGCTCAATGCTCTTACACCCCCACCCCAGAACTTTGATAAATTCCCTCCAGTATATATATCTGAAGAACAGGACGATTACCAGCATCTTCCCACACTAGGAGGATGGTTCCTTCAACAGGGAAAATTTATTCTTCTTTCTTTCTTTTTTTTTTTTTTTTTTTTTTTGAGACAGAGCCTCAAGCTATCCCCCTGGGTAGAGTGCCATGGCATCACAGCTCATAGCAACCTCCAACTCCTGGGCTCAAGCGAGTCTCCTGTCTCAGCCTCCCAAGTAGCTGGGAC
>CAUYQV010029080.1:0-19436 GCA_963574575.1 Galagoides demidoff | reverse complement strand
CGGGCATTGTGGCGGGCACTTGTGGTCCCAGCTACTTGGG
The DNA here is from genome assembly GCA_963574575.1 of Galagoides demidoff. Lineage (NCBI taxonomy): Eukaryota > Metazoa > Chordata > Mammalia > Primates > Galagidae > Galagoides > Galagoides demidoff. The sequence goes on along the minus strand of CAUYQV010029080.1, from coordinate 19,396 downwards.
AGGCTGAGGCAGGAGACTCGCTTGAGCCCAGGAGTTGGAGGTTGCTATGAGCTGTGATGCCATGGCACTCTACCCAGGGAGATAGCTTGAGGCTCCGTCTCCAAAAAAAAAAAAAAGTGTAAGCAGTCACCAAACCTACGCTTTCCAGTATTTTACCTGAATCCAGATTTCAGCTTTAAAAAAATAAAAGAGGTACACAGCAAGAAGCCTGGATTCCAGGGCCACATCTACCACTAGCTGATTTGTGCCTTAAGCAGGAAGTTGTTAACAGATCTAATACTGTTGGAGCTTTGGAGCCAAGGGGAGGAAGGTTACATCTAAGCCCTATGACCCCTCAGGGAAAGGATGGCTGACTGATCTCTCAGTTCTGCTGGGTAGACGTTCTAAAACAATTCAAAATGCTTTGGATAGGTCGGGTGCAGTGACTCATACCTGTAATCCCAGCACTCTGGGAGGCCAAGGAAAGTGGACTGCCTGAGTTCACAAGTTCGAGACTAATCTAAGCAAAAGTGAGACTCTCCTCTCTAAAAAACAGCCAGGCATTGTGGCAGGAGCCTGTAGTCCCAGCTACTTAGTAGGTTAAGGCAAGAGAATCACTTGAGCCCAAGAATTTAAGGTTGCTGAGGGCTGTGACGCTATGACATTCTACCAAGGGCAAAAAAGTGAGACTCTGTCTAAAAAAAAAAAAAATGCTTTGAATAGAGTCTAGCATAAAACTTTTTTATACAAATGTTAGCATCTTTTCCTATCTACAGGATAAGTAGATAATCCAACTCTAATTTCTTGGTATAAATATATGTGATCACTTCAATTATATTCCATTTTATTTTACAGAGTTAAAAAAAAGTATACCACTAAATATGGAACCTAAAAGCTGTGTCTCCTGACATCCCACCAATTTTATTAACCTTTTCTTACATGAACACACACACACAAATTACCTCACGAGAAGAAAAGTTTTAACAATATTTTTCTCATAAGTTGTAAAACAAGCATAAGATACTTTGTGATAACTGCTTACAATCTGAGTAACTAGAATTTTTAAAATCCCACACTGAACACAAGTTGTAAGACAAGCATAAGATACTTTGTTATAACTGCCTTACAATCTGAGTAACTAAGATTTTTAAAATCCCACACTGAACACAAGGTCATAACTCAAATCCTAACATAGAATAAATGCTTATTTGGGGAAACTCCAAATAATCTGTGTAGTTGTATAAAAGTGTCTGCCTGTGTAAAAGACCTATGGTAGCATACAAGAAAACTCCCACTAAACCATTTCCAAATCAACATTATGAGCACATACCCCTGTCCATCACACATCACAGTACTAGAAACTTAAGAGAAATCCTGAGGTTGGTCTAGAAGTACTCACCAGTCAAAAGGATGGCCTAAGGCCTTCACACATCATAAAATCAGTGAAACTAATTTGGGCTCTTCAGCATCTGAGAGTGAGCATTGGGGCTACTATTAAGGAATAAATCGGGATGCAGACAATTAGTGCACCCTGAGGTGACAGTTAATTCCACTAACACACCATCTCACAGGAGATATTATGGCATTCCCCTCCTCCCACTAATTTGAGAATACTGAAGCTGAAAATTTCAAAAGTTAGCTAAATGTCCCTTGAAAGAACTTTAATAAGATCCCTCCACAACCTCCTATACACATACAGGAAGATGTTGGAACTCCTCTGAGCCAAGCAGCATACACAGATCTAATCAAAAGTTACCCACATTTCCCAAGCAGCCAAACGTTCTCTGAAGTCTTTTTTCTGATAACTTCTTCCAGAAAAACAACAAAAATATAAAGTGCATTCTACATCAGCTAGAACAATATAATAAAAAGCTGTTCTGAAGCACAGAACAGCACCTGGAACTTCTGTACCCTGACCAAGTTGTTTGCCCTGTTCGAGAAGAAAGAGGTTGGAAACTAAAAGATTGTCTTTTGAAAGTCAGCTAGCTAAGTAAGCACAGCCTGCATTTCTCAGAAAAGCTGCCTATGGTTAAAATGAGAGCACAACTTGGGAGAGACTAAAAAACAAAACCACACGCCCGTGCAGTGTCTGACCTGGTAGGATTTTCATTTAACACGTGAGGAAATTGGGGCACTGAAAGGGTAGGTAACTTGCCCGAGGCTGCGGATTATTTGGTGGCAAAGCTGGAAATACATCCCTGGTCTCCTGGGTTGGAATTCAGAACACTTTCCCCATCCACCAGGCTGCTACCCCTTGTGAGATGTTTTATAAAACTCTTCACTCTTCTCTGAAGCTGTTAACATAAGGGTCCAATTATCATTCAACGATCAGCCTGTTAGATAATAGGTCGAAAATTCCATCCATCTTCGAGGGGAAAAAAAACAAGGGGGAAAAAAACTCCTAATTTTGACCAGACACCTGAGGTCAAACTAAAGGTTTAAACGTAGACAGTGCTAGTATCCCACAAACACAGACAATAATCCCCACCCACAAACCCAGAAAGGCAGCCGCTCCTGCGCACCGTCCCCCCCCCCCAACTAAATTCCACTCCCATCCCCGCGCACAGCAGACACTGCATCTACAGCCGCAGCCGGAGAAAATTGGCAGGGTCGGTCACTTTCATTCAACCACCACTTTCCCCTTCCGAAAGATAAAAAGCTTAGAGCCTTAGGTCCCCAAACAAACGCTCCCTCGTCCACGGAGACCCCTATAGCCCACACCCCACCCGGCTCCTGGCGGCGGGGGAGGGGAGAAAGCCCCACACAGGAAGTGTGTCCTGCGCTCTGCTCCCCGCGCCGAGACCTTGCGCTCTGCCAGCGGGTACCTGCCCTCCGCCCCCAACAGGCGAGAAGTAGCTTCGTCCACATGGCTATAAACGTCCCCGTCCCTCTTGCGGCCTGGGGCGCGCTCCAACTCCCCGGAGCCCCAGCAAGGCTCCTTCTGCCCGGCCCTCCGCCCCGCTGGCCTCGCCTCCAACTCGCAGCGAAGAGGCGAGCGTCCCTAGTCCCCCCGGGGCTGCTAAGGAACCCGGGACAAGTGCCGCTGACCCCACTGACCCCAGGGCGCCGCCCGCTCACGCCCGCCGCCTTTGCTCCCAAGGCCGTGATGAGCAGGTACCTCCCCCCCTCCACCACCAACCTGCACTCTCAAGCTAGGACCGGACTGAAACACCTCAGTCCTCTGACGCCACGCCGGACTCCTTAGCCTCAGCCACCTCCAGGCTAGGCCAGGCCCAGGACCCCGCCCCGCACTCCTGGGTTTGGCCGGGCAGAAACATTCCCCTCAGCACCCCTAGCCCCGGCGCGGAAATCTGGGAGCCTTAATACTCCCAGGTCGGGCCGGGACCTCTGCCTTTCAAGCCGGACACCCCGTCCTGGCCCAAACCCCCAGGCCCGACCCTTCCCCTCCCCCGTCAGGCCTGGACGGCGGTTACCTGCGGGAGCCCCCCGCCCCGTCCCTCGGCCTCCGCCGGGGGCGGGAGGGGAGGGAGCGGCGGCTGCGGCGGGCGGCGCTGAGCGGGGTGGGGGTGGGGGTGGCTCCGCCGCCTCCAGCTCGGGCACCCCGGCCGGCGGCGGGCGGCCCGGGGCCGCGGCCCCTGGAGGCTCGCTCCGGCCGCGCGCTCGTTTCTCGGTCGGGCGCACCTCAGGGCGGGCTCCCCTGGCGGAGGCCGCGGCCGCCTCGCAGGGGCCGAAAGCGGCTCGGTTCGGGGTTTTTTCTCTCCATTCTCCCAACACACAGGAAATAACAGAGCGTCAGGTGACGGCGCGCGGCCAATGGGGAGGCTCTGGGCCGCGGCGCGCGGGCGGGAGGGAGGGCGCGCGGCGGGGCGGTGCGCGCGGCGGGGGCGGGGCGGCAGGGGGCGGGGCCGGGCGCGCGCGTGCCCACCCGCGTGCGGCGGCGTCGAGGCCAGCGCGCGCCGGGCCGGGGCTGCGGAGACCTCAGCCCGGGAGACCCCAGCCTAGTGGCGGAGCCCCACTGGGTTCCTCTCGACAGCTTCAGGACCCAGCACGCTGCCCGCCCAATGCTATGTTGGCCCGCGCCTGGGACCGTCTTGCGGATGGCCACAAGCCAACTTTCTGGAGAGTTGGTGGCCCGTAATCTCTCAATGAGATTTCTGGAGTTCCGTGTAGACTCCAACGCCAGAATCGCGCCTCTGGCAGCCCGCGGGCCAGGGGCTGATCTCCTCTTGACCTTTTCAGTCCGGCGGACCATAGGGCGGCTACTGCCCGCCAAGAGTCCTTTGCGCCCGGGGCAGCCTGCCGGCCTGGTTCTCTTGCCGCCCCTGCCCATGGTGCCAGGTGTCCTTGGATGCACGACCTGGTTTCCCTCTGAGCCTCAGTTTCCTCCGCAATAAAAACGACGAAGGAGGCCCATCTCACGTGGAAAACAGACACTCCACAGACGACAGCGGCATTTCTGCAGCTGCATTTGTACAAAGCGGCAATGTCTGGCTGGGAGGACCCGGACTCCATGATTGATTTGGAGATAAAGCAGAATATTTGCAGTGCCAAGCTTCAGCCTGGTCCTAGCCTTCCTTTGTAAACCTGCTGTGTTTATAGAGGAAAGGAAGGGCTTGACTTTTTAAGAAAAGCTCAGCTGTAGAACCGCTGTGTGAATATTGATGCCATGTGGCCCACTGCCATCAAAAGAACGACGGGCCAGGTGCAGTGGCTCAGGTATATGGTCCCAGCACTTTGGGATTGGTTAAGGTTAGGAATTCAAGACTGGCCTGGGCAACACAGCAAGACACCAGTATCTTCAAAAAATAAAATTAGCGGCTCGGTGCCTATGGCTCAAGTGGCTAAGGCTCCAGCCACGTACCCCTAAGGTGGCAGGTTCGAATCCAGCCCAGGCCCGCCAAACAACAATGACGACTGCAACCAAAAAATAGCCAGGCGTTGTGGCGTGTGCCTGTGGTCCCAGCTACTTGGGAGGCTGAGGCGGGAGACTCGCTTGAGCCCAGGAGTTGGAGGTTGCTGTGAGCTGTGATGCCACACACTCTACCCAAGGGGAGAGCTTGAGGCTCGGTCTCAAAAAAATAAAATTAAATTAAAATTAAAAAAAAAAATTAGCCAGCCTTGGTGGTGTGTGCCTCTAGTCCCAGTTGCTCAGGATGCTGAGGTGAGAGGATCCCTTTACCCCAGGAGTTTGAGGGTAGGGTGAGCTATGATATGCCACTGCATTCCAGCCTGAGCAACAGCAAAACCCTGTCTCTAAAGAAAGAAAACAGTGAGAAGGCCAGTGAGGGCAGGATATGCCTGTTGTGTTTGTGATATTGCATTTGACCTGGCCAAATACTCTTCCCACTTTGGGCCTCAGTTTCCTGTTGGTGAAGAAAATTTGCATTAGCTGTCCCTAATGTTCGCTAAAATTGCTGATTCTAAATTAGGTTCCCATCTGTCTTAGATGTTAGGGGAGTATGTGGCTTCCTCTCCTGAAACAACACCCAACTTGAAAGTAAACTGGGATCAGAAAAGTGCTTCAGTCAGGAGATGGAGACTGACAGGAACCAGGTGGCCTAGGGCCTAGATTTCAGTATACTTGAGGTACATAATTCCCCAGGGCCTGGCTTTGCCCTTTCACCTTTCACCCCACCTAGCCAGAGGCATTAATGCTTTACTTCATCTCAGGCCACCCAAAGCAGGTCCCAGGATTGGAGGCAGAGGTTGAGGTGGGACCTCTGGCAGGAGGAGCTAGTTGGGGAAGGCAGTGATTTCCCTGGCTTTTGTCTAGTTTCTTAAAGTAAAAGCTAGCTCCAGTGCAGGTCAGGAGTATTCCTGGGGACCTGATTCCCCAAATACTTCCTGCATGCCAGGCAGAGTGCCAGGCTCTTCCAGGGCAGAGCTGAGCAGGCTGCTAGGCCCTGCCCTCTGGCTGTTCCATTGTTCTTCTAACTGTAAGTTTCATTTTCATATTCTCAGGCCCCAAGACTTAAGGTCAATGCCTGGCTTCTGCTTAGGTCAGAGCTGCAGAGGGAAAGATAGAGGAACTCCAGTACAGATCCACCTTTTCTGAACAAAAATGGGAGAATGCAGGGGAGTTTTCCTGAAGGCTGAGTGTTGGAGACCCCCCTCAATTTCTTGAGAAAATTCAAGAAGAAAAGTGAAGCCCTTTTCTTTATAGTCTCCTGCCCTATCATTCCACCCTTCTTAGCTCACTCTTGTCTCAGATGGGAGGATGGGAGGATAGTGACAATCTGGCACAACTGCATTCAAAAGGGAAAGAATGCAGACAGATAACCAGAGTCTAGGCTCTTGTCAGTTCCTGCCTCTCAAGACCCAATAATCCCCTCCCCACCCTTTCAGATCCTGCCAGAACATTGCCCATCTGACCCTCACCTAGAAACTTCTCCAGGCCTAGGACCAGGTCAGCAGGTCCTCTTTGTCCCTGTGGCCTGTCCCTTTCCATTTGGTACCATTTGGGAAAAAGAACATGTATGGGCATAATGGCCAACAGACAGATTTGGATTACGGTTACTTTTGCACTATGTGGCCTCGGTCACTTCCCTCTCTGAACCTTAGTTTCTTTAGCTATACAATGGAGAAAATACTACTTTACTTGTATGGTATTGTAGTAATCTACAGAGATCTGCATAAACAGTTGAGGACAGTACTAGGCACAGTTCTATGATGTGAACACAATGACATGTGAGCAGACTGTGGCTCAGAGACAGTAAGTTACTGCCTGTGGTGGCAGAAGCTCAGTAAGTGGGCGCCCTTTTTTTTCTCTTTGATCACATTGGTCTCCATTGTTCTCTCCTAGCCTCAAATGCATGGATCCTGTTTTCCTACCATATTGGAGCTCTTTAAGGAAAGGACAGTAGACCAGTTGGGGTTTTGTTCCCTCTCTCCTAACCAGTCTACTCAAAAAATACTTATTGAACTGAATCAGTGTATCAATTCCTGGCGCAAAATTAATCCTTTCCCTCCTCTCTGGCTTAAGGATGGCTTTTGGAAACCCTATGTCACTCCTTTTATTGCAAACTCCTCTGCCCTCCTCCAGGCGCCTGGGCCACTCCGGGATTACAAATGGAGCCTTCTGCCTCTAGGTCACTGATTCTGCTACCATCTGTCAGCATGGATTGATTGAGGAGACTGGCCCTGCTCCGCAGATCAGTGACTTGTGCGAAGTGAGCCAGGGAGTCGGTGCCTTCAGCAGCAGGCAGATGTCCTTTCTTTCACTTACTGGCTCTCTTGAGCACACGTACAGCCCTCACCTTTATCCTTCAACAAGCCCCCACTCTCGTTCCTCTTAGGAAGGACCACCTGCTACCTTGAACGTGCAGGGGGGAGGCCTGGATTTCCTGCTCACAAGCTCAGGCCTTGGTCTTCCAGGAGGCAATATACAAAAGCCTCATTAACAGAATAGGAGACTCCTCACAACATTCCTGTCCAAATTGCAGAGGTGGGGGTCCTTTGTGGGCAGGCCTTCATTCCACAAGGAGCCCCTGCTGTGTGCAAGGCTCTGCCCTGTGGGAACAGACATGCGGTCTTAAAACAATTCTTTCTAGGGCAAAGTCAGGGAAGGCTCTAAAACTAAGAGAGGAAGGGCTTCGAAACAGAGGGCCAGGGAATGCCAAGACTTAGGAGGTGTGGGGAATAGCCACCTGCTATGTCTAGGAGTCTGTGCCCAGTGCAGGGGTTGGGGAGAAAAGCTGAGGCTGCAGAGTTCGGCAAGAGTGGGATCCTGCAGGCCCTTGTTATCTGTGATGGTAGTCTAGGCATGAATTTATTTCACAGGGTCTCACAGTAAACTCTACTTACCAACTTTGCCCCTCCACTCTGCCCTCCAGGGTGGAAGCTGTGGCTCTCTCATCTTGAGCGCCCACCAGTCACACTAGGCTGTTTATGAATGTGTCCGTCTTTCCCACTGGACTGTGTGGACTGTGAGCACCTGCAGGAGACCTCTGCTTCTCCCTTGGGTCTCTAACATCGTATGCAGAATAGGGTACCATGTCCACAAAAATGATGTCAATGATAGTGATACAGCCTAGAGCAGTGGTTCTCAACCTTCCTAATGCCACAGCCCTTTAATACAGTTCGTGACCTACAGGTTGAGAACTGCCGGCCTAGAGGAACCCAAGCTTACTATGAACCAGGCACTATGCAGATTGCCTTTATCATCCTATTTAATATTTGTTTTTTTGTTTTTTTTTTGAGACAGAGCCTCAAGCTATCCCCCTGGGTAGAGTGCCGTGGCTTCACAGAACACAGCAACCTCCAACTCCTGGGCTCAAGCGAGTCTCCTGCCTCTGCCTCCCAAGTAGCTGGGACCACAGGCACCCGCCACAACGCCCCACTATTTTTTGGTCACAGCCGTCATTGTTGTTTGGCGGGTCCAGGCTGGATTCGAACTCGCCACCTTAGGTGTATGTGGCTGGCACCTTAGCCACTTGAGCCACAGGCGCCAAGCCCCTATTTAATATTTGTAACAACCAGATGAGGTTGGTACTATTATCACCCTCATTTTACAGATGGGACCACCGAGGTATAAAGAGTTTAAGTATCTTATCCCAAGTCACATAGCTTGGAAAAGGCCAAGCTGGTATTTGAACCCGGGTCTTCAGAGGTTGCAGTCTTAACCACTAAGCTTCCCAGCACTCAGTAAACAATGGAAAGATGAATATGGACAGAGACAAGCAGTGGGTCCAAAAGTCTGCAAGCAGATAGGGAAACAAACATTAGAGGACAGCAGGGTCAGTGCCAGCCTCTCCCACAGGAGCTAGGCAGTTGGGGGCCTCAGACTTTCAGACCCCACACCTGGAAGACCACAGCCCAGCCCTACAAACAGCAGCTGCTGTGTATCAGCTCACTTCTCTTCCCACAAGACAACAGTGGTAACACCCAGGGAGATACCAAGAAACAGCAAGCCCCTGCAGCCTGGTTGCCTAGGAGATCACCCCTGGGTCCCCACCCTCACACTCACTGCCCCTGGATTCTCACTGGACAGTTACTATCATGATGGTGCCAGCACAGGTCACTGAGCTGGGAGGTAGCCTGGTCTCAGCAATGTGTTACCTTCAGCAAATTGTCCAATGGCTCTAAGTCTCAATTTCTTCATCTGTAAAGTGGGACAGGTAGAGGGGGGAGTTGAGTGCTCTGCCTGCCTCCAGGGTGTGGGGCTGTACCTGGGCAATTACACTGGCTCATCACAACAGCCCTATCAGGCAAGGATTGTCATCTTCATTATCCAATGCAAGCAAGGGGTGCGCAGAGGTAAAGAGACTTGCCCAGGTCACACAGCTAGCAAGAGGCAGAGCTGGGATTTGAACTCAGCCTTCTGGATCTGCCGTTTGAGTCACTCAGCATTACAAAGAGTTAAAGTGAGTGAAGAAAAAATGATCTAACAGTAGTACTGACAAAGGCATGTTCTAAGCACCTTACTTGCATTAACTTGATTAATCCTTGCAACAACCCTATGAGGTGGATACTATTCTTAACTAATTTTGCAGATGAGGAAACTGAGGCACAGAGCAGGTAGGAGGGGACAGAGCTGGAATTCTCAGGCTGCAGAACCCCTGCCTCGCTTTATCACAGGATAACAATAGGGAGGTTCCTTTCCATTGGGATTATTTCTGCTTGAAAGCTCAAGACTTTCAGCCACATCATTGTCTGGGCTCCACAGGAAGGCAGTGCCGCATGCTGAGGCATGCTGGGAAAAGACTTTGTTCCATCCTGTTTTGTTGACATGCTCTTCATTTTTAAGCCTGAAACCTAAGCTTCCTGCTATGAATTCAAACCGTGGAGAAAAATGCAGCCATGATAACACTATGACTTCCTGAGCCTTCAGTGTTCCTGTGCTTGGGGCTCCGTATGTGTCACTTAACCTTAACGTTCACAACACCAGAGCAGGCCCCCATTGCATAGCTGAAGAAAATGAAGCCCAGGGCAGTGCCTGTGGCTCAGAGAGTAGGGCACCAGCCCCATATACCAAGGGTGGCAGGTTCAAACCTGGCCCCGACCAAACTGCATCAAAAAAATAGCCAGGCGTTGTAGTGGGTGCCTGTAGTCCCAGCTACTTGGGAGGCTGAGGCAAGAGAATCGCCTAAACCCAGGAGGTGGAGGTTGCTGTGAGCTGTGACGCCACGGCACTCTACCCAGGGCAATAAAGTGAAACTCTGTCTTTAAAAAAAAAAAAAGAAAGAAAGAAAATGAAGCTCAGAGTTGCCAAGAAGATTCCCAAAGGTGCACAGCTGCTAAGTGGTAGATTTGGGATTTGTCCTCAGGTCCTTGAGAATCCTGACTATTGTCTGTACCTGCCGCCTCCCCACAGAGGCAAATGTTTCTGCCCGCCTTCTGCCATGGAATGACCCTTCCATGTCAAGATTCCTGGGTCACCTAGAAGGACCCAGGATGCAGAGATGGATGCCAAGAAATGCAGATAGACGTTCCACTCTGTCTTACCAGCGAGTTGGGAATAGCTGCGCTGCCAGCGAGGCAACTGTCTTCTGGAAGTGGTCATGCCTGTGAAGTTCCCTACCACTGCCCTGCATCCCCCTGAGAGAGGATAACTGCCACAGCAGCTCTGCCCGGGGAACAGAAAGCGGGAAGAGCCACGATTCTCCAACTCTCAACTGGTCCTCCTAACTGTAGCCTATTTTCTAGCCCACCTTTCCCTGAAGTAAACTCGCTACAGTTCTCCAAAGCTGGTTTTGACCTTACTCTTCCTGGTTCAAAAGTTCAGAATTCAAGTTTATTTCCATCTTCCTGGAATAGAAAGCCTTTGTCAGGGTCTGCTCACCTTTCCAACCTTCTTTCCACATCTCATTCTGCCTCTCTGCCAAACCTACCAAGTTGTCTCCCTGTCTTGTGCCTGTCTACTTCCTCCCTACAGATGGAAACTATGCCTTCTTTCAAGTCTTACCCAAATGCCATCTCCTCCACAATGCCTTACCTTAATACTTATCATACATTCATTCAACAAACATTTGATTGATCCCTTATCATATGAGAGGCATTAATCCAAGGGTCCCTACTGTCATGACACTTATGGTCCCATGGGATGATTAGAAAGAAAAAGAATCATCAACTCAAAAATTGGTTGATGGGCAGCGCCTGTGGCTCAAAGGAGTAAGACACCGACCCCATATGCCAGAGGTGGTGGGTTCAAACCCAGCCCTGGCCAAAAACTGAAAAAAAAAAAAAAATAGTCGCAGGTTGTGGCATGTGCCTATAGTCCCAGGCACTCAGGAGGCTGAGGCAAGAGAATCACTTGAGCCCAAGAGTTTGAGGCTGAATGAACTATGAGGCCACGGCACTCTACCTAGGGCAACAAACTGAGACTCTGTCTTTAAAAAAAAAAAAATTGGTTGATTAACAGCCATGATATGCATTAGTAAGAAAGTGAGGCAGGGCTCAGCACCCATAGCACAGTGGTTACAGCACTGGCCACATACTCCAAGGTTGGTGGGTTCGAACCCAGCCCAGGCCAGCTAAGCAATAGTCACAACTGCAACAGAAAAATAGCACTGTGGTAGGTGCCTGTAGTCCCAGCTACTTGGGAGGCTAAGGCAACAGAATTGCTTAAGCCAAAGAGTTTGAGGTTGCTGTGAGCTGTGACACCACAGCACTCTACCTAGGGCAACATAGTGAGACTGTCTCAAAAAAAAGAGGGCGGTGCCTATGGCTCAAAGGAGTAGGGCACTGGCCCCATATGCCAGAAGTGGCGGGTTCAAACCTAGCCCTGGCCAAAAACGCAAAAAAAAAAAAAAAAAAAAAAAAATGAGGCAGGTGCACAGGTATATAATAGGGACCTTGAGTCTTGGGGATCCAGGACATTTGGGCTGAGACCTTAAGGACAGACAGGAAATAGCCAAATGGTAAGGTTAAAAGAGAACTCCAGGCAGAGCAGGCACCACGTGGGCAAAGGCCCTAAGGCAGTAGAGACCAAAGAAATTTCCAGGAAGAGAAAGGAGGCCACTGTAACTTATGTGAAATGAATAAGTTGGAGATGCAGCTGGAACAAGATGGTACAGGTCACATGAGACTCTGGGACTTCATCCCCAGGCAAAAGGAAAAAGTATTGAAGGCTCCTGAGCAGAGGACACAGCCAACATTCATTTATAAATGATCTTGTCCTGTGGCTGACCCTCTTCTGAGAAGCCCAGGCCCCACATCAAGTCACCTATGAACTTCAGTCATCTGGTCGTTTGGACACAAGTCTTTGCATCCCCTCCTCCTAGACTGAGCCCTTGGGGTAGGGCTGAGCACTTGTCCTCTGGCCTTACCCTATTAGCCAACCCAGGGCTTGACACATAGAGAAGCTTCTAAAATATGCAGGAGGAACTAATGAACAAGACAAGACATGTGCCAGCATTTCTCCTGTAAGGGGAAGGGATTTAGTGAGGCCACAACACAGGGGGCAGAACCAGTCTCCCATCAATGTCCAGGCCCAGAATCAGCACACAGATGACAACGCACAGACATGTGCCTGTGGAGGTCCTATGAATGACCAGAAAAGGCTCTCAGCACTTGCAAGATGCTCTCCAGTTGACAGAACATATTTCACATAAGCAATCTCAGCCCTTTGAGGTGGATGTGGTTACTGCCCCACTTTACAGATGAGCAAACCGAGGCCCAGGGAAGGGAGGGTCTCCAGCAAGTCATGGCAAAACCAAGACTAGAACCTGACCAAAGTTCAGGCTATGGATGGTCCCCACAGGGTTAAGACAGCTTTCCAGATATTTCTTTCAGAACTATTTTAAAGTGACATATTTCCTCAGGATGTCTGTCACGCCAGCAGTGGGAGCCAACACACCAATTCTCAGAGGCTGTTCTCTCTGCGCATCAGATCCACTCACTCAGCTCCCAGGCCCCAAGGCTGGTGCCATTTACCCAGCACCTGCTGAAGTCCACACCGAGCCCTGCGCCCTGGGCAGGAGCCAGCTAAATGCTGAGGGAACAAAGGAACTTGAGCTGACTGGAGAGGCCAACGGCAGAGAGCATCCCTACAGCACTCCCGTATGCCAGCATCACCTGCATTAACTCACATCCCCACAGCGGTGCAAGCTAAGAACTATTGCCATTTACAGGTGTGGAAACTGAGGTTCTGGGCAATAAATACTATAATTAGCCCAAGAACACAGCTAGTGTGCAGCAGAGCCAGGATCTTCCCTTAAGCAAACCCATGTACCAGCTAAGTGAGGGTGAGCGGAGACAGCTTGTGCCAGGGAACAGTCACTGGATATTCCTTGGAGGCCATGATGGTGCAGGCGCACCCCTCACGCGTGATGATCACTATTCCCATTATCAATACATCTCCCTGTGAGCAAATAATGACAAACCTGTATGATGACTACCTCAGTACTGTGTTAGCAGGGGATTACCACGTATCTCCCCCAGAGGTCTCTGGGCTCCCAGTATTAGAATCTGCCACAGTAGGAGGTGGGTGTGAAAGACCAAGGAAAAGCACAGGGTGCTGTCACCTGGAGCAAGCTCCTAAGTTCTTGGAGCCTCAACCTTTCCATCCATAGAACAGGGACGTTAACGCTGCCCACCTTGGAGGGTTGCACCTACACAAGTGCTCAGTCGGTGGCCATGCACCAAGTGCTTCTCCACTATTCCACTCCAAGGTGCCCCAGCAGGTGGGATCATTCACCCCACAGGTTCAGGGAAGTGAGAGGTCCGCCATCACCCAAAAGACACAGTGCAGCATGGAGTGAGCCGGGTCTGACCGATTGCAAAGCTTGTGCTGAGGGGAGGAGGAAAGGTAAATGAGCCACTCGGGTCCTCCCGGGCAGTCAGCCTCCTGACGGCAGGGGTGGGTCAAACATGGTGCCCCAGCCCGGCAGACACCACCTGTGTGCAGGGTGCATGGAATGGGGTTGGGCAGCCCTGTTCTCCCTGGGACCTGCTACCTGCTGGACCCTCTGGGTCCCCTACCCCAGCCCAGGCAAGGTGGTAGTGAGGATGGGAGGAGCTGGGAAGGCTGGGCAGAGGTCGCTCATCTTTGCATGGACTGCAGAACAGGGGGGGTGGGATCATCCCTTCTGGAAAAATCAATAGGCAAATGATACCACCCAAGTCACAACCTACATGGAAACCATCCAAGAAAATCAAAGCAACGAGAGCATCACAGCCCCTTAGAACAGCAACAGACTGCTGAGAGGTGAGCAGAAACCGAGGTCTAGGATGGTGACTCTGCCATGTGTGAGGGTGTCCAGGAGGCTCATTTGCAGTAGTGGGTGGGCCCTTCATGCCTCACACTCGGCCGTCCACTTCCCTCTGGTCTCAGTCACACTGATCAAGGGGGCTGGCTTAGCCTCATCTGGAAAATGACAACTCTCTGGGGCTCTTCCTTGCACACTTCTGTCTTCTGGGAGACCTGGGTCCGCTCTGCCCCCACATGTAGGTCAGAGTGGGGACAGCCTGTGTGACTCACAGTAAGTGTTCCTAAGTCTTTGCTACTGTCACCAGCCACAATTAACATCTCTATTTTACAGTTAGGGAAACTAAGGCTCAGAGGGATTGCGTGACTGGTGCAGATACTGGTGTTACAGCCTTTCCTCTGCTGCGCTGGCTTTTTTTTTTTTTTGAGACAGGGTCTCACTGCCACCCTGGGTGGAGTGCCGTGGTGTCACTGTAGCTTACAGCAACCTCAAATTCTTGGGCTCCGGTGATCCTTTTGCCTCAGCCTCCTGAATAGCTGGGACTATAGTGCCTATCATGACGCCCAGCTAGTTTTTCTATTTTTAGTAGAGACGAGGTGTCACTTTTGCTCAGGCTGGTCTCAAACTCTCCAGCCCAAGCAATCCACCCACCTCCACCTACCGAGTGCTAGGATTACAGGTGTGAGCCACTGTGTCGGGCCAAGGGCTATCTTTTTTCAAGCTAACAATTATTGAGTATCCCTAGTAAGCAAGCTCTGGGCTGAGTACTTTGTGAGAATTATCTCATGTAACCTTCACCACAGTACCAGGATGTAGGCACTATTATTGCCCAAGAGCACAAAGACTCAGAGAGGGCAAGTGACTTGCCTGAGACCACATAACTGGTAAATGGCAGAGCCAGGATTGAACCCAGCTGTCTGGCCCCAAGCCCTTAACTACTCCTCTGTGCTTTCATCTCTGTAGGGGATAGGTCTGGGGGACTAGCCACCCCAGTCTCTTGCAGCAGCTTCCAATCATCTCAGGGTCCCAGGCTGGAGAAGCTGCTGCAGGGCCCCTCACCCAAGTCAAGGACTTGACTGGGTGTCCAAACTGCTTCCCCAGTGATCTGGGTTCCCCCTCAGAACTTAGCCTGGGTTGGTCCTGGGCCCTAGGAATCCTGACACTCCAAATCAAAGAAGATCCAAGCTGGTCCTTAATGTCAAATATGAGGCAATCTGGGAATCCCAACACTATGAGGCAGCCTGGGAGGCCGAGCTTGGGAGGAGCTAGGAAAAGTCAGCTTTACAAGATCCTGGGGAATGTCTGAAGTGCTAAGATAAGACATAAACACATCCAGAAAGCAAGTTTGCAATGACTGAGATGTTTGTGTGGAACTTGCCCCATCTGTCATCAGGTCACGTTCTTCCACTGCCAAGAGAGACAGGGCTCCTCTCCCCTTCTGTGGGTTTAAGCCATTCAGTGTAAACTGTTCTTATACCTCAGAATCTCTGTTCTTATACTTCCTGGCACCCTCCCCTGTTAGCTTGGCAAACTCCTACTCACTCTTCAAGGCCTTCAAAGGCCATCTCCTCTGTGAAGCCTCTCTTGATTGCCCTGTCAAAATTCACTGGGGTACCCAAAGAGAACTTTTTCATCTTGCCTTAGAGTTTTGGGCATAGCCAGCTCCCTCATAACCCCACCTGCCATTAAATGAGCACCTGCCACATGCAGGTGATGCACCTGCTGTCTCCTTAATCCCTGCAATAAACCTGCAGGGAGGGATTACTACTCCCAGGTCACTGCCTTTTGAAACTGTGGCTCTGAGACACTAAATATCTTGCACAAGGTCACACGGCTAAAGCATGTACGGAAAGCTTCAGCTCAGGACTGTCTGACATTCAGCCTCCTGGGGACCATGAGATTGGGCACATATGGAGGGAGGGGATGTGCTGTCACCTATGTGTGTGCTGTGATTCTCTCATCTCCACCTGGGGCCAGGAGGGTGCCAGCTTCAAGTGGGAGGGCACTGTGGGCCTGGGCTCAGTGGCATGAGCCAGGATCAGCGGGCCTCTTGCTGTGGCTGTCCACCCTGGTGCTTCCAGCACCTCTGGCCAGGAGTGTCTCAAGCCCAGGGCCTGGAATGGACCCAACACTTGGCCTTGGGGGGGGGGGTGTATCCACTCTTCCTTCCTTTTCCACCTGGCACAGAGAGCTCCCAGGGTCACCAGAGCCCTGTAGGCCCTCAGGGTGGTGTGGTCCCAAGGCCCAGGCTGCAAAGGCAGGTAGCTATTCTTCACAGATAGCTCCTGGGGCTCCAGCTCAGGGCCACTGTCTGCCCTCACAGGCATGGCTATGGCACAGCCTGTCCCCACATGCCATTTAGATGCAGGTGCCCAAAGGAAGTGAGCCCATCACACTACCTAGGACATAAGGAAGGGGAAGCTGTCCCATACTGATGGCCCTACTTCCCCCACTGGGGGTCTGCTCTTCTGAGCTCCAGGCACAAACTGCTCTGGGCAAGCACCAGGGATGTAGAGGGGCTGCCTTAGAAGTCCTTGTACCTGAGGATATCCACCCAGGCTCTGCACCCAAAGGCCCAAAGGGGTTAGGGCTGTGAGAGGGCATAGGGGTGGGCATGGACTAGAGTCTAGTCCATGCCCACCCAAGCAGGGGAGGCTGTCTGGAGGAGGTGAACTGAATCCAGAGGATTTGACCAGGCCAAAGAGGAAGTAGTGAAGTGCAAAGGAGGGACCAACTCCCGGGCAAGAGAGACTAGGAGGCCCAGTGTGTGTGACAGGTTGGGCTCAGCTGGCTACAGCCTTCCCCTGACCCTCTATCTGCAGACACTCTGCCTTGGCTTCTCAGCTCATAACTCTTAGTCCCCGCTGAGCCTGACCCTGGTAAAATTCATCCTGTCCTGCGTTCTATGGAGGCCTGCTCCATACACACTAACCACCTGTGTCCATGTCACTGTGCTTGCCTGAGCCTGTGTCAGGCCAGAGCCTTGGGATATGGCTTCTTCCTCCTGGCCCCAGGCAGGCTTAAAGCTCCCTGCCCTCAGGGACCTATTGGAGGAGTCAAAGTCCCAGGACACTTTACCACTTTACCTGGCTGCGGGGACCTTTGTCAACCTCCAGGCAGGCCAGGCCAGCACTGAAGCCAGGGGCATGCCCAGCCCTGGCCTTCACTCTGCAAAGCCTCTCAAAGCCTCTGTCCCAGGCTCTCTGTCTCTGGTTGCCTATGGGAAGCAGCTGTGGGCAGCAGCAGCCTTCAGAGAGCTTCAGAGGCTGTCCGAGTAAGTGAACAATGCAACTGTGACCCTGGCTGGGGGCAGAGACCTGGGTGGGGGTGCCCAGTGCTCCTGCAAGGCAAGGTGAGGACAGGCTGCCCTGGGAAGAGGAGGGGTCTCAGCTCCTCCTGCCATGCCGGCCTGTCTCCAGCTCTTCACTGTAAAAGAAATAGAAGCAGCACACGCCAGACAGAAAAAAAAGGAGGAACAAATAAAGCCCCAAACCGCCCTACATAGGCTCTCAACGGGCCAAGGCCTTGGCCTGGGTTACTTGCTGCTGCTTTTCCTGGGAAACCACCGGTGCCAAATTTGCATTTACCACAAACAGAGACAACACAATGTCATAATCCTTCTCCTGTCATTCTCCCCTCTCTTCCTCCTCCCACTTCAGACACACACACACACACCCCACACGCTAACACAAAATGACGGCTCCCTCGACAGCCTGAATGAGCAGAGCCCTGGATCTGCCTCTTCATTGTTGGCGTTTCTCTTTAGCCCTTGCTCCGTGCCCAGCGCCCAACTCGCAGCAGACCACCCACTGCCCCTCCTTTGTCCCGCATCACTGCTGACAAATGGCCTGCTGGAGGGGGAAGAATATGCCTGGAACTAGGGGGTGAGAGGGAGATGCCAGCTCCCACCCCCTGCCGCCTCTGCACCCGCCCGGTTGGGGTCCCAGCCACGGATGGCAGCTGGATCAGAAGGCAGGGACATGGGGACAAGACTCAGCCCCTGGGACTCTGACCCAGAGCTCTGCCCTCCACACCCCTGCTGCTGCTCAGCCCCCTCACCACCCCCCCTCGCGCCACCCGCCCAGGCACTGCTCTGAACGTCTCTGCACTCCCCACCCTCCATGGCTCTTTATGGCAGTTTCAAAGCTGCAGCCGCCACTCCAGCAGCTGCGGCCTTTGATGGGGACAAGGCAATGAAGGCTGCCCAGGAGGCCCCTGCCAGCCCTGCCCTGGCCTGCCCAGCCCCTGCCCGCCCCCCGGGAGCCTCAGGCCAGGGTAGCGCGGTGCAGGAAACACCCAGCGGGCACAGCTTGCACGCCTGAGCAAACTTTCATGACCACAGGAGAGGCACCACGCACACCGTTACCTTTGCAGCGGTATCATCCCCTGGCACTTGCCCCAGACCCTCTGACAGCCTGGCAACCACCAGGGAAGAAAACAACTCCTGAGCCGAGCTAGGGAGGAGGGGAAAGAAGAGAAGGAAAAGGAAGGGGGGCAGTTTCCCAGCTCTCAGGCTCCTCGAGGCTCCTCCTGCCCAAGCCGGCAAGTGAAGTCACAGGGCCTGGGCGGTGACATCAGCTGAGCCTCTGACATCACAGCCCCTGCTGGATCTCACCTCTGCAGGGTGGAGATGGAGGAGTGGTAGGGAGGAGGGGGAATGGATGGAAGAGGGAGGGGAGCATGGGATCCTTCTACCACCCTCAACTGTGGAGAGCTGTGCCAGTGGGGGGGACGGGGGAGGGGCGAGCTCATGGGGGGAATATGTTTCATCTCTACAGATATATGCAATTATTTGCAATTGGCCCCAGAGTGAATGGCTTAAAAGGCAAATGCTCATCATGGGTGAGCATCACAGCTCACTGCTGCTCTTGGAGACCATGGGGTAAAGGCAAGCACAACTGTTCACAGAGCACTCACACTCTGTACAAAGACCAGAGAGGGCTCCACTTTACCTGGCAAGGCTCAGAGAAGGCAGGCAGTCCCTGAGGCTGCACAGCAGGAAGATGTTCTGAGATCTGAGGCCAAGAGTCAAAAAGAGAGGCTCAGCGCCTGTGGCTCAAATGGCTAAGGCGCCAGCCACATACACCTAAGGTGGTGGGTTCGAATCCAGCCCAGGCCTGCCAAACAACAATGACGGCTGCAACCAAAAAAAAATAGCTGGGCATTGTGGTGGGTGTCTGTGGTCCCAGCTACTTGGCAGGCTGAGACAGGAGACTCGCTTGAGCCCAGGAGTTGGGGGTTGCTGTGAGCCATAATGCCACGGCACTCTACCCAGGGGGACAGCTTGAGGCTCTGTCTCAAAAAAAAAA
>CAUYQV010029079.1:0-74423 GCA_963574575.1 Galagoides demidoff | reverse complement strand
GTAGAGTGCTATAACATCATAGCTCACAGCAACCTCTAACTCCTGGGCTCAAGCGAGTCTCCTGCCTCAGCCTCCCAAGTAGCTGGGACCACAGGCGCCCGCCACAATGCCCGGCTATTTTTTGGTTGCAGCCATCATTGTTGTTTGGCAGGCCCAGGCTGGATTTGAACCTGCCACCTTAGGTGTATGTGGCTGGCGCCATAGCCACTTGAGCCACAGGTGCCGAGCCAAGAGTTGGTAATTTTTAAAATGAGAATTAAGCAAATACAATTCTAATTAGCTATGACTATATGTAACAATTACTGCAAAACTTATGAGGCCTGTAACATCCATAAACAGTATCTTATAGACTTTTTGGGTGAGGAATTTGGGAATGTCTAAAAGCAGGTGGTTCTGGCTTAGGGCTTACCATAATGTTACAGACAGTATGACAACTAGAATGGTAGTCATCCATCAGAAGGGTGACTGGGCTAGAGGGTATCCCTGAGACTGATCACTGCCATACCTACTGGCAGGCACACCTCCTCGCCTGGTAGACTTTCCCACAAGGCTCCTGGAGCATCTTCTCAAAAGAGCAGGTGGCTTTCTCTAGAGTGACTAATTCCAGACTAGGAAAGGTGGAGTCACAATGTCTTTTATGCTCTAGTCTTAGAGGTGTCACATCTTAATTTCGGCAATGCACTGTTGATTATACATTAAACTCTATTCACTATGGGAGGACCCTAGAAAGGGCTGTGAATACTAGGAGTCAAGGATCACTACAGGCCATTTTGGAGGCTAGCCACCACAGAAAGAGCAAAACCTTTCCCTACATATAAATAAGGAAGTAACAGAAAAACTGTAATTTTACTTGACATACAGTAGAACTTCTGTAAGCTGACCACCCAAGGGACAATAACAAACTGGTCAACATAAGGAATTACCATTGAGTACCTCTGGTGCCTGTCTGGTCTATGAAAACTAGGTCAACCTAAGGAGGTGGTCAATGTGGGAAGGTGGTTAACGATTGAGGTTCTATCATATTTTCAAATTCCCAAGTTATTTGATTCTGTCAATAAAAAACTTTTCCTCTTACTTTATGCTATTATTATGCCCCACAGGTTGGAAGGGGAGATAATTGATTACTAAGTTTGAGACTATAAATTAATTTCTTACCAACCACCATTAGTGTGAACTCAAAACCTTTTTTCACTGATTTTCGGTGAACTTGATTGGGAAGATTTGCAAATCCAACATAGCCAGGAGTTTCTGGATTTACAAACTGAGTTGGTTGTTGCTTAAACAAGAAAAAAAAAAACAACCACAAAACCTTAGTAGTTGCTTTTAAGATAATCAGTTAGACATGTTGCAAAAACTATTAGTCATTCTCACATATAAAAAATTATATAAATCAACACTTCCAAACAGTCTTGCTTCTATCAGAAAACTGATAGCATAGGTGTAAAAAGGATATACATAAAATGGCAACAATGGTTATTTCTGGCTAGAAGAATGACAAATTTTTATTTTCTTTTTTGTTTACCTGTATTCCATACTAATTCTTGTACATAAAGCAAAACTTAGTATGATTTTATACTGGATAGTAATGAACACCCATAAACCCAAAAATAAAAGGCAGAGAGAAACAATCACCTTGTAGTTTTGACCATAAATTCTGCAGTATATGTTCTTTTTTTTTTTTTTTTTTTACTGAATGGTAACTATGTACATTAATGCACTTCTGGGGTACAGTGTGGGGTTTTCACATGCAATCTGAAATACTTCCATCAAACTGATCAACATAGCCTTCATGTCATTTTCTCAGTTATTGTTTTAAAATGTTCTGATTCTACTCTTAGAGAGATTCACTTGTACCCCTGTAGTATATGTTCTTTAGAACTAATTTACCTCAGGACGCTGGGCTAACTTGCAAGGGTTGTTCCAAACCAATTTATCAAGTCTAAGAGCCCCATCAATTTTATAATAATACTTTATCACCATTTTAACCTTTTATTTCATCTGCTGGGAAAGATCTAAGGACAATAAATGTCTACTAGTGATATATTTAGAAAAAAGAAAACAGAAGCCTGAAAAATGAGAAAGCATAAAGCTTTGAGAATGACAATTAATCCTCTTTGTCTTAACGAGTCAAATATACTAGTTGTATTAAAAAGTAATGAATCATATAAATTTTGACAGAAAACAGTCTGAAAACTTACATAAAGCAGTTTCTCTTTATACTCTAAACCAATGTTTTTCAACCTTTTTTATCACATGGCACCCTTGATGCTGTAGTTAAACTTCTGGAGCACACTTAAAACTTAAATTATGTTTATCAAAAAAAAAAAAAAAAAAGTAAAGAATATACTTATTGTGCCTTGAACATCTTTTGAAAATAATTTAATTAATGATTTCTAAAAATTTTCATGGCATACCAGTTGAAAATCACTGCTCAAAATACATGATAAAGTATAGTCTTACCTTAGACATCTTTGGTGAAGTTTTCTGCAGCTGTGAAGACAAAAACCATATGCACATATTTAACATCATGAACTGACCTATAAAAAGACTTACATAGGGCCAGGTGCAGTGGTTCATATCTGTAATCCAGCACTCTGGGAGGCAAAGGTGAGTGGACTGCCTGCACTCAGTGAGTTCAAGACCAGCCTGAGCCAGAGCAAGACCCTATCTCTGAAAATAACTGGATGTTGTGGCTGGTGCCTATAGTCCCAGATACCTGGGAGACTGAGGCAAGAGAATCACTTAAGCCCAAGAGTTTGAAGTTGCTCTGATGCCATGGCACTCTGCAAAGGCTGACAAAGTGAGCCTCTGTCTCCAAAAAAAAAAAAAAAAAAAACACTCT
Source organism: Galagoides demidoff (assembly GCA_963574575.1). Classification (NCBI taxonomy): domain Eukaryota; kingdom Metazoa; phylum Chordata; class Mammalia; order Primates; family Galagidae; genus Galagoides; species Galagoides demidoff. Next base: position 71,581 of record CAUYQV010029079.1, on the reverse strand, counting down.
GGCCTAATATGGAGTATAATCTGTGTATATTTTCATTTTTCTTGGGTAAATACCTAGGAGTGGAATTGCTGGTCAACTGTTAGGAAGGTATATTTAAAAATTAGCCATGTGTGGCTAATTAGCCCAGCACTTTGGAGCTATGATGCCAAGGCACTCTACTGAAGGCAACAAAGTAAGACTCTGTCTCTAGAAAAAAAAAAAAAAAAAGACGACTTACACATATGAATCAATAGTTTCTGTTTCACTTAGCTTCTTAATTACCTCAAACATAGCCCCAGGAATGATAAAACAATCCTGTCTCATTATAAAATTAGAAGTTGATGAATCCAACTATATGCATATAGACACATACATACATATGTGAACATTTAATATTTTCAACAATGTTTAAACATTTGTTTTTCAGTACTGATCATATGCCAGGGACTAGGGACACATGGATGAAAAAGACAAACTTCCCTGACCTCTGGAATTACAATAATTTCCCTTTTCTCTCTGAAACCTTTCTAGGAGGAAGGGATGCCATGACCCAGGACACTGTAACCAGAGTATGTTCACCATCAGTCAAAAGCTTCTAGAGCTACATGAGAACAAACGTTTAACACTGGGCACAGGAGCAATATGAACTACATTCAATTCACACATGTGTAAGTAAAGAAAAAAGGACTGAAGGCACCTGAATGTTTGAGAAGCGCAACAATGGTTTCAGAGATATGCAGAACTTTTATACAAATTTCAGAATCCCTAAAGCATTAGGAAACATGGAGTCTATTGGCCAAACTTCAGTACCATCAAGAGAGATGACTACCGTCAAATTTTATTCCTTCTAGAGGTTAGAAGCTTTTTAGAAAGCTTCTCATACTTTGTCTCCCCATTATTCCCCTCAAACCTTAACATTTGAGAATACTGCACACCTAATTTTCACTATTGATGGATGTTTCCAACTACCTTGGAAGACACTAGGGGCTCCCACTTCCAGGGCATTTGGCTTGATTAACCAGGTGTGATAGCAACAGACTCACAAACTTGTGACCGTGTGGCACTGGCTCTCACGGAACATCCAGAGTGTAGCCTTCATTTTTCTTTTTCTTTTATTGGCCTTACCCTCAGCAGATCTAGGAAACCTACCTTGTTCACAAAAAGGGTTCCCACAGGGAAAAAAATGGACAGATAAGAGGAAATAAATGATAAATTAAAAAAATTTCCTGAGAAGAACAAAGACCAGAGTCTACACATTAACCAACTATCCAAGATTGTGTCAGACAGGAGTAAATTAAGGTCTCCCTAGGAAAATCCTACTAAATAATCTAGAACTAAAAATATTAAAACTACCTCAGCATAGGTCTGGGCACAGTGGCTCAGGCCTGCAATCCCAGCACTCTGGGAGGCTGAGGGGGATGGATTGTCTGAGCTCACAGGTTCGAGAACAGTCTGAGCCTTAGTGAGATCCCAGCCCCCAAAATAGCAGGGCATTGTGGTGGGCACCTGTAGTCCTAGCTACTCAAGAGGCTCAGTCAAGAGAATCTCTTGAGCCCAAGAGTTAGAGATTGCTGTGAGCTATGATGCCACGGCACTCTACCAAGGGCAACAAAGTGAGACTCTGTCTTAAAAAACAAAAAACAAAACAAAACAAAAACCTACCACAGCAAAACCTAAAAGTTGGGGGCAAGAGTGATAGAAGAGAATTAGCTCAGTGGTTAGGGTGCCAGCCACATACAGGGCGCTGGTGGGTTCATTCTTGGCCTGAGCCTGCTGAACAACAACTGCAACAAAAAAATAGTGTTGTGGCAGGTGCTTGTAGTCCCAGGTACTTGGGAAGCTGAGGCAAGAGAATCACTCAAGCCCAAGAGTTTGAAGTTGCTATGAGCTGTAATGCCATGGCACTCTACTGAGGGCTACATAATGAGACTGTCTTAAAAAAAATAAAACCACCTTGGGCAGTGCCTGTGGCTCAGTGGGCAGGGTGCCAGCCCCATATATCGAGGGTGGTAGGTTTGAACCCGGCCCTGGCCAAACTGCAACAACAACAAAAAAAGCCAGGCATTGTGGTGGGCACCTGTAGTCCCAGCTACTCAGGAGGTTGAGGCAAGAGAATCACCTAAGCCCAGGAGTTGGAGGTTGCTGTGAGCTGTGACGTCACAGCACTCAACTGAGGGCAACAAAGTGAAACTCTGTCTCTAAAAAAAAATAAAAAAATAAAATAAATAAAAAATAAAACCTCCTCAAGGGAAAGGATCAGATAAAATACAGATAGTTTTGGCGGGAGGAACTGATATCTTGAAATAAAGAGATAACTATCTGATTACGAAAGGTAATCATTAAAGAAATATTACAGTCAAACTTCCAATTTAGGAGAAATACATGGAATAAGGAGCAACTTGATCAAACCAGCAAAATTATGGGAAAGGAAAAAGAGGAAACAAAATCAATTGTAATCCTAAAATCAAAGCACAAAGGATAAAATTAAGAATATCAGTCATCAGTATAAATTTGAAAGAACCAAATTCTCTCCTTAAAAAGGGAGACAAGGCCTAGCTCATTGGCTGTAATCCCAGCACAGAAGGTTGAGGTGGGAAAATCCCTTGAACCAGGAGTTAGAGACCACCCTGGGCAACACAGCAACACTCTGTCTCTACAAAAAAACTTAAGAATTAGCCTGCACCGTGGCATATGCATGTGACCCTACCTACTTGGAAAGCTGAGGCAGGCGGATGGCTTAAGCCCGTAAGTTGAAGGTTTCAGTGAGCTATGATTGTTCCACTGAACTCTTGCCTGGGCAACAGACTGAGACCCCCTTTTTCTTAAAGAAAATGTTAAAAAAGAGATAGAATAGACTAACAAAACCCTAGCACATCTAGGAGCTATAAAGAATATGCTTAGAACAAAGAAACAAACAAAGGCTCGGCGCCTGTGGCTCAAGTGGCTAAGGCGCCAGCCACATACACCTAAGGTGGCGGGTTCGAATCCAGCCCAGGCCCGCCGAACAACAATGATGGCTGCAACCAAAAAAAAAAAAAAAAAAATAGCTGGGCGTTGTGGCGGGCGCCTGTGGTCCCAGCTACTTGGGAGGCAGAGGCAGGAGATTCGCTTGAGCCCAGGAGTTGGAGGTTGCTGTGAGCTGTGATGCCATGGCACTCTACCCAAGGGGATAGGTTGCGGCTGGGTCTCAAAAAAAAAAAAAAAAAAAAGATAACAAAGGAAGGCTGAAAATAAAGGGACAGAATGAAAATACCACGCTTGTGCAAACAAAGCAGGAAAGACAACTAATCAGAAGCACAGGGACAATAAATGGAGTGTCCCTTATCATTAAGTGATAAAGAAACAGTTTATAAGGAAGATACAGTATTCACAAACCTGTACACTCAAATAATTACTGCAGATAAATATATAAAGCAAAGATCACGCAAAATACAAACTTAATAAAAATATAGTTCAGGTAGGAAACTCTTAAAACTGAACAAACTGCATAAACACAGAATAAAGATGGAGAGGAATTAATACAACCAACAAATCTGATTTAACCAAGAACCTTGAATCAAAAGAATAAAAAGAAATTTAAATTTTTTTTCAGGTATCTGTATCTTTAATTAAAAAATGTCTACTTGGCTCGGCGCCTGTGGCTTAATCGGCTAAGGCGCCAGCCACGTACACCTAAGGTGGTGGGTTCGAATCCCCAGCCCAAGCCCGCCAAAACAACAATGATGGCTGCAACCAAAAAATGGCCAGGCGTTGTGGTGGGCGCCTGTGGTCCCAGCTACTTGGGAGGCTGAGGCAGGAGACTCGCTTGAGCCCAGGAGTTGGAGGTGGCTATGAGCTGTGATGCCATGGCACTCTACCCAGGGGGATAGCTTGAGGCTCCGTCTCAAAAAAAAAAAAAAATCATCATTTTAAGCATACAGTTCAATGAATTTTGACAAATGTATATAGTCAAGCAATTACCAACATAATCACAATATAGTACAATACAAAAATAAAGAAATTGACATAAGCACAATGCTATTAACTGGACTACAAATCTTATTCACATTTTACCCGTTTTTCCATGCACTGTATGGTAGTGGTGGGGGGGTGTTTTGAAATAACTTAGAGGACCTGGAAAAGTAGACTTGGACCCCCACTTAGGTTAATTAATTGGTAATTTATTTTACCTGCTACAGGGGCTGCTGCTCTGAGAGACAGTCAGCACCCGGTGAGAGTGTTACTTACATTTTATAGGGTTTGTGCAAGCGTATTACAGAAGTGAAATGTGGCTGGTTAAGGGGGGTTACAACTCAGTAGTCATAGATACAGCAATGGAATGATAATTAATACAGTTTCAGTTGACAATGGACACATTTCATATCACAATGGTTATGGTTATACAACAGTAATTAATCAAGTCTCAGTGAGTTTTCCACCATTGTTCATCTACTGAGAACTTGGGGGTTTTGTGAAACTTGGGCCTTTTTTTTCCTTGTACCTGAAGCTTGTTCTTGGCCACCCTGGGGGGAGGAGGGACTTGCCTTGTTCCTGGAGTCGACTCTGGGGGGAGAAGGGAGGAGGAGGGAAATGGGCTGGAGAGGGCAAGGGGAACAGGTGAGGGTGGTAGTGGGGGGAACAGGTGAGGGCTGGGGAACAGGAGTGGGCAGGGGAAAGAGGGCTGGGTTACAACAATATTAGGCTGTGTCTTTCCAACATTTTTATTCTTTTCAGGGATGTAAGTGCCTTGCTCAAAGGAGGTAGTCTATGATCAGCAGAGAGGAGTACTAGAACTAGCAGAAACTTAATAAGAAAAGTGAGCGAGGACTGAGAATACTAATTATTCTAGATAGAGACCCATGCATGGAGCTCTGCCTGTGCTTTTGTCTGTGTCTCCAGGCAGGTGTAGTCAGATGACGTTTCCCTCAGGTCATCCTCTGGGGGCTATAGCAAGGTAAAGGCTTTTAAATGAGAGGTCAGCATCAAAGTAGAAGATCACGGGGGCCCCAGATCCTGCCAGAAGGGAGGTGACATTCCTTAGTGTGCTCTGAAAGAAAAACCTCCTACTCCTGAACAGAGTCTCTGCTCTAAGGTCATTGAGTCGCAGGCAGATCTGGCAAGTAGTAACAACCTAAGGCATACCTTAGTTATTTTCACAGGGTCCTTAAGGAATAGGCAGATCAAGGAACAGGAGCATTGTGAGTTCCTAGAGCAGTGAGTTTAAGGAAAAGTGCAGAGGCAGCCTTCAGTAAAGCCAAGGAGGGGTCTGCCGGCTGAAGCGGCCCACTTATTTCATCTTTTTTTCTTTTAGGTCACAGAGGTCACTGGTCTACCTGCCCACTGACCTTGTCTAAAGCCATCATGCCTCGAGGTCAGAAGAGTAAGCTCCGTGCTCGTGAGAAACGCCAACGGGTTCGTCAGGCTAGAGAAGCATCAGCATCCAACCCTCCAGCGGGTGCTCAGGCCACTGGAGGAGCAGAAGGAGGGGTGCCTTCCCCTGCCGCTGCTTGTCCCAGGAGTACACCCCAGAGCTCAGCTGCTTCTGGGAGTACCAGAAATCCCCAGGGGCCTCAGAGAGCCACCACTACTGCTGCAGCTGCTTCACAAAGTGGCAACAACCCAAGAGAGGGAAGGCCAAGATCCTCACAGAATCCATCTGCCACTGAGTCCAGGTCAAGAAACGCCGTAAGTGAGAGGGTGGTTGTGTTGGTGCATTACCTGCTGTATAAGTATCATTTGAAAGAGCCCATTACGAAGCAAGAAATGCTGAGAAATATAATCCAGCCACACAAGAGCTTCTACCATGAGATCGTGAATAGGGCTGCAGAGCACCTGGAGCTGGTCTTTGGCCTTGACCTGAAGGAATTGGATCCCAACAAGCACATCTACGTCCTCATCAACAAGCTGGAACCAAGCTGCGATGCCAGGGTGAGTGACGACAGACGTATACCTCTGACCGGCCTGCTGATGACTGTCCTGGGTGTGATCTTCACAAAGGGCAATTGTGCCACTGAAACGCAAGTCTGGAAAACATTGAATGTAATGGGGTTATATGCAGGGAGGAAGCATTTTATTTTTGGAGAGCCCAGGAAAATCCTCACCAGGGATTTGGTGAAGGAAAATTACCTGGAGTACCGGCAGGTGCCCAACACTATTCCTCCACGTTATGTGTTCCTGTGGGGTCCACGAGCCTATGCTGAAACTAGCAAGATGAAAGTCCTTGAGTTTTTAGCCAAGGTCCATAAGGCTTCCCCTAGTGATTTCCCAGCCTGGTATGAAGAGGCTCTGAAAGAGCAGGAAGAGAGAGCACAAGCCAGAATCGCAGCCAGGGCTCGAATTGCAGCCATGGCCCTTGCACGTTCCAGGGCCATATCCGTTAGGTCCTCCCACCCCTAGTAGATTCTGATTCACTCTTCACTTTGTAGTTGTTTTCTTCACATGTTAAGTAGTGGAAGGTGAGGGTGGGGCTGGAGACAACACTATATATAACATGTTTGTTTCACTGTTGTGCTAGATATTCTGAATAATTTTTAAAAGTACTGTTAAACTTTTATTAGACAATCTAAGTGACTTTAGAATCTAGAATGACATTGTTCAAATGTTTGTTGCTGTGAATAACCTTTAAGAGTAAGAGTTAATGTTTCATCATAGCGATTTTAAACAAATAGCGTGGTAGTAAGTTACGCATTTTCTTGGAAATGTGAAAGAAGTCAGCATTGACTACTTAGTTGGGATTAAGAAATGGAGAAAGCATGACAAAATTGATACTTGTAACCAAAAATGTTTGCAACCATATCATATTTTGAAATGAATATATAAGTGTAAAACCTTGTGTACATATAAAAATAAAAAAAAAAAACTTAGGCATTGTTGATTTTGCTTATTAATTTTAGCCTGTTAATTTTGAACATATATGTATATGTACATACCTTGATAATATTTTAGTTTATTTAGGAATGTAGGAAAAAATGAAATCATAAAAAATTAGATCTTATTTTCAGGGACTCATTTGTTTTTTATTTAACAATAATTGATCATCTGCTCTCTGGAAGGTTTTTCTTAGTACCTGCAGTGCTAAGATGAACAAGAATCATCAATGACCATAGAAATTTAAAGTCTTGGAGCAGCCATCATGAAAGAAAGATGGTGAGTGACTTAGTTTAGGTTGCTATAACATTATCATAGACTGGGTGGCTTAAACATCAAACATTTATTTCTCATACTTCTGGAGTTTGAAAGTCTGGGATCAGGTTGTCAGGTCTAGTTTTTGGTAAAGGTAAAGGCTTTCTTCCTGCTTGCCAGTCTTCTCATTGTATTCTCACAAGGTGGAGTGAGCTCTGGTCTCTTCATTCATTCCCTTACAAGGGCACTAATCCCATACATGAAGGCTCTACTCTCAAGATCTAATTACCTCCCTGAAGCCCCACCTCCAGACACCATCACAATAGGGATTTGGGTTTCAATATACAAATTACAGACATTCAGTCCACACCACTGAGATAACCCCTAACCAAAAGAACAAGTAAAAAGGTCTGAAGATTTGGGGATTTCACATGAGCCATCAAGTGCAAATGTCCTGTGGCAAGGGGTTTGGGCCTTGGGAAACTGCAAGTCCATCAAGATGAGAAAATTTCAAATTAAGCTAAATCAGTGGTTCTCAACCTGTGGGTTGCAACCCATTTGTAACAATGAAAATACATCACAGCATTAGGAAGGTTGAGAACCACTGAGCTAAATGGAGTGTGTGTGGGGGGTCACATGAGTATCTGGAAGTGGTGGACAGCGGCCAAAATCTTGTATGGTGTATTTGAGAGTTGAGAGACTAAGGACTGGGATGAAGAACTGCTTTTAGCATTTAGCTTTAGATCATGAATAAACCATAGAGGAATATCGAGCTGGGGCACAAATGGAAACCGTCCTGGACTCCTCATGCAGGTGAACACAGTGCACAAAAACATGATTTGATACAGTACACAAACGGTGATACATGGACACTTATCACAAGAGAGTGTCAGAGGAATAACCGGGATATGTTAATGTGCCACTGTGCTGGCAATCTTTACAGTAAGGTGGGAGAGGCTTAGCCCATTCATTAAATGAGCATTTAAATTAGGTGATCTCGTACATAATTTTGTAAACTATAAGCTAAAACTAAGTTTTCTTTCTTTCCTTTTTTTTTTTTTTTGAAACAGTCTCCCTATGTCACCCTTGGTAGAGTGCCATGGTGTCAAAGCTTACAGCAACCTCAAACTCTTGGGCTTAAGCAATTCTCTTGCCTCAGCCTTTCAAGTAGTTGGGACTACAGGCACTCACCACAAAGCCCGGCTATTTTTTGTTGCAATTGTCACTGTTGTTTTAGCTGGCTGGGTTCGAACCTGCCAGCCTTGATGTTATAACCACTGTGCTACTGGTGCCAAGCCAGCTAAAACTAAATTTTTATGGGAGTTAAATAATTGCAAATACAGGTGGTTTAGATGGAAGAGAAGATGGAAGGGAGGGAGCTCTAAGTTGCATCAAACTATGTAAGACTCCCTCACATCTACAATAAAAACATAACCTCAAAAAAGTTTTATAGCAGGTAACTTAGTTTAACTTGCTAAGCTACATTTTGGCTGATTAGGTGTGGTATATCCCATCGGGCTGCAAATTCTCTGACATTTCCTGAATAAAAAAAAAAAAAAAAAAAAAAAAACTGGAGGTTGGTAGGTTTGGGAGTCAAAATAAATGTAATAATAACTAAAATGTATCAAAACTCAGTATCTACCAGGCTTTGTGGTGCCTCCAAAAATTCCTACTTTATAAAGAATATATGAGCTAGGGGCAACCGGACTCATTTTCAAACCATTTCACAGATGAAGAATCTGAGGCTCATAGAACTTTGTAATTTTCACAGGTTCCCCTGACATGTAGGTGATAATGCTGGAACTAGACCCCCAGTATAAATTCTCGTAGAGTCCACATTGTTACTTCACCCCTCCTTGCTTAAGCTGACCTTTGTCTCTTAATTCATTTCTTTTTTCCATACTACACAATGTCTCCAGGCAATGAAAAGAAAGAATCAAGGCCAATGTACTATCCCCAAGTGTAAGAAATAAAGGAGAAAATGAGAATTAAAAACCATTTGGGGACTGCCTATTGCCATCTTTTTGTAGCAATTAATTCAGTCTGCTACCAATACAGAAAATGTTTTCCTAGCATGCTGGCCTTTATGAGAAACGTAAAAATAATCTCCATGCTTCAGCTGACTCTTGTCTGTGTCTTCCCCAAGGGAATTTTTTTTTTTTTTTTAGTGTGTGTGAAGACACCTGTACGAGTGTTCAGAAATACTCATCAATTGTGAGTACCGCATCCTCACAATTTGTGATCAGTGGTTCTCAACCTTCCTAATGCTGCGGCCCTTTAATACCGTTCCTGTGGGTCGTGACCCACAGGTTGAGAACTGCTGATTTATGATTTTGATCACGTAGTGAAAGGAAGAAGAAAATTCTTAGTGTATTGAGACTTATGTCAAGGTAAGTAGAAAATGGTGCTGTTGAAACTCTCATGTTAACAATTCTTAAAGCAGGCATCCTCAAACTAGGGCCCGCGGGCCACATGCGGCCCGACTAGGACATTTATCTGGCCCACCGGGTATTTTTGCTGCTGCTCCCTGTCCTGCTTAGCAGCCGACTCAGCCCCGCGCCTCCAGTCCGGCCCTTCAACGGTCTGAGGGACAGTGAACTGGCCCCCTGTTTAAAAAGTTTGAGGAGCCCAGTCTTAAAGGGTCCTTTAGAAAATTGGTATGAAAACCTGTATTTGAAAACACCTGTTTTATAGTAGGCACCCGAAATATTTGCCCTTCTCAGAACCTTCTTTAAGAATGGAGAGGAAATTATACCTACAAATGTAAACGGGATGCCTTCCTGTCACCTACTACATAAGTGCTTATGGATAGTCTGCAAATGTTGAACTATTACCTTTCATGCTGTCTCCTTTGCACACGTGGGGAGATTACATACCCAATCCTCTTGTAGTTAGGAAGGGCTATTTGACTTTCCTTGCCACTGAAATATTAACAAAAACAATACTCCTCATTCCCAGGCCATTTGAAAGTCAGTATTCAAGTTCTATGCTTTCTGTTCTATTCAGCAGTAAACAAACAGATCAAATGTTGACATGTGGAGCCATCCGATGAAAGCAGCCAGCATCCCTGGGTTGCCTGACAGCAGCCTGTTAGGTAGGAGACCTACTCACAACAGGTTACGTGTCCACAAGAAATAAACTTTTATTGTGTTAAATCTTACGAATTTCAGGCTTCTTCTGTTATATTCTTTTAAGGTTACTTTACCTGAAAAAATACACGGCTACTATTTCTACTTTGTCTTCATTGAAATATTTTAACTACAAAGGTAATAGCATATTCTGCTGGGAAAACCTGATGCTATAGGTAAGTCACAAGTCCCTTACTGCAGTCCTCCAAAATTCATCCCCCCCCAAAAAAAAAACAAAATTCATTTCCCCTCAGAAATAATCACAATTTAAAATATTTTGCATTTCATTTAAAAATATATTTTGAGCTTTTCCTTACATAGATGTACTAGAAAAATACACTGTGTCATTAACATACCCAGATAATGATGGATGTACATGTTGTTTTGCTTCTTACCCTTGTCACTTAATGAAATAAATGCAGTATCTTTTTATGAGAACACATATAAATACACCTTGCTTTTTTTTAAAAAAGAGACAGACTCTCATTTTGTCGCCCTCGGTAGAGTGCTGTGGCATCATAGCTCACAGCAACCTCCAGCTCTTGGGCTTAAGTGATTCTCTTGCCTCAGCCTCCTGAGTATCTGGGACCACAGGCACCCACCACAACGTCTGGCTATTTTTTGTTGCAGTTTGGCTGGGGCCAGGTTTGAACCCACCACCCTCAGTATATGGGGCCAGCACCCTATTTGCTGAGCCACAGGCACTGCCCTATACACCTTACTCTTTTAATAACTCCCTAGAATTCTAAAGCGTGTATGTGCCATAATTGATTACACTATTCTCTTCCTGATGGAGACATAATTGTTTTCCATTTGTTGATAGTGGCTAGTAAGATTATTATCAGCATTATTGAACATAACTTATTGGGAAAATGTAATATTTTCTTATGGGAAAGACAGAGATTGAAAATTGGGTTAAAGTGGACAATAGTATGATTGTAAATTTTTATGAATGATGCTTAAATTCTGTTCCAGTAATGCTATGTCAATTTTTATTCTTACATATTAATATATGTGAATATCCTAAACTGTCATCATGAATTTTATTTGATCAATTTTAAATATGCTCAAAATTTTGGGTGAAAATACATTTTTGCTGTTATTTTATATTTCCATGTTTTTTAATATGTTAATCAAAAATTAATTTAATACTCAACCTCACAAGACAGGATTTCCTCAGTGATATATTTAGTACTAGGGTACCTCTGGGCATACTTTTAAATTCTGATATGTCAATGAGACTTGCCCTTTACCTTGAAAAACAAGGATTTATTCAGAATGACTAGGTCCTGGGAAATTATCCAGTGAGGAAACCCTCAGTTAACAAAGAACCTTAGGAGGAAGATACAACAATTTTCGAAGTCCACAAGAAAGACCACATGCTAAACCAAGTTCAAATAGTCCAGGCCGGCTGAGAGTTAGGGTTTTGAATGTGAAGTTCAGCATGTAGTTGAAAATGAACCAGATAGACTGAAGGTGTCAGATCTTGGAGAGTCCTAGACAACTTATAAGAGTAACTTAAGGAATCTCTGAATTATTACCAGCCTGAAGTGGTAGGGTGCTCTGAGTGGGCAGATCTATTGTATGAAGGAACCACAAGCAGGCCTGATAGCCTACCTTAGAATCCCCTACTCACCGTCCGCTAGGTATCCTACATCACTAAGTGATGTTTTTGATGGAATCTGGGAGAGCTATATCCCTTCACTACTTTGGGGGGCTGCAGTGTATTGCAGCTATGAGCTGTCATGATGCCTGCTGGAAGACGGCATTTCTTTCAGTGCCCTTCTGCCACTGAACTTGGTATTATGTGTGCAGGGAGGATGGTGAATGATGACAGTTGAAACAGGCCAGGGAGTACCAAGGAGTAATGGGATATAGAGTGTAGCTACAAGCAGTAGAAAATTGGAATTCTCTGAGGCTAAGTCCCTCAGTGACTTCGCAAATAAAGGGTTGATTGTAAATATGTCTTGAAAAAAAGATCTAGGTGTTATCCCCACCTTAGATTGTTTCCCTTGTTTCCTGGATTCTTTGCATCCATAGGGGAGATGTCCTGCAGGTCCGTTTGGTGGTCTATGTTGCCAGCAGATACTGCCTGGGGTAGGGTACAGGCTCTGGGGTAAACATTTTGCAGTATGAGTGGAGAATTACTGCAGATGGTATAGTTTGTTGTCCAATTGGCAGGGGGGTGCTGGGAGATATATGAGGCCCAAAGCTCTATTTTTATTGTTGTAATGCCTCTGATTGGAGTGAATTATAAAATTAAAAAACAAATCTGTACCAGGCATTCTCAATGTTTTCAAAGTATCTGCAGTAAATTTTATTATGTTTGGGGGCATTAGACCAGGAACTTTAGGACAGCAAAGGAAAGAATTCCAGGCCTAATACAAGTATAGGTGACGACCCTAAGAAAAGTCTGTGGGAACCACCCACACCAGAACAGATTGCTTCCTCCAGAGCCCTGCCCCTAGTGTGAGTGCTGGGAGCTCCAGGCATGGTTGTTAGGTGCAGGGACCCCTTCTCTTCACCCTATTGCAAGTGGGGTCAGGCGAAGTGGCATTGTTGTGGGAGACAGAGAATTGGCCTTGGTCAAAAGCTGGCCAACTCAGTTCAGCAGAGGGAAGAGTCAGAGGGCTATCCAGGAGTGAAGTTTATAAATCTAAATGAGAACTAAGAATCTCCAAAACAGAGGTCACCTCAGAGCACCACTCCTGCTGTCCTGGAGGCCCGAAGCAGGGGTACAGGAAGTATCTTTACTTACACCTCTGACAACTCAGGCTAGTGAAGGCTTTGATATGAGTGAGGAGGCATGAGGTCAGAAGACAGAGGAGTTCCGGCCCTGTCAGGATGTAACGTTAGGACCCTGAGTAAAACTGGAGGGGACTCCCTGCCACAAAGTCTATGCAGAGTCTAACCTCTGCTTTCAGTCTTGCTTACCAGCCTGAAGTGGTAAGGGTCTCTGAGTGGACAGATCTATGGTATGAAGGAGCCTTGGTGGGCCTCACACAGGGATCATTTGATTTAACACCTGAATTTCCCCAGCGTGGACTCTGGGAGCTGAGATTTCTGGACAAGACTGTTGGCCTCAGGGTCAACAGATGGAGTTGTATAGGCCATGGCACAGGTAAGGTAAGGGCACTGAGTAATATCTGACAAAGCTTCTCACATCAGAAATAGGGGGCCCCCAGAACCCTTCCCTTGCTATGAGACATGGAATGCCCCCAGGAAGGGGTGGCTCAATGGGAGAACCAAACTTCGGTGAACACTAGTTAAGTGTACCACAGGAAGTGCAATATTCATGTTTGTTTAAGACCCTTTATTTTAAGTAATCTTAATTAAAATAGTTTTATATTTATAGACAAATTGAAAAGATAGTACAGAAGGTTCCTTTCCTTATACTCAACGTTTGCTTCTCCCTCTTGCTAATAATAATACCTTACATTAATATGAAACCTCACAACTAATGAACTCATATAAATACATTGATATGAACTGAAGTCCATGCTCCATTCAGATTTGCTTCATTTCTTCCCTCCTGGTCTTTTTCTGTCCCCAGGATCCCACTCATGATATCCCATTGCATTTAGTCATTTCTCCTAGGCTTTCCCAGATTGTGACAGTTTTTCCGCCACTGCTTGTTTTGGATGCTCTTGACAGTTTGGGGGAGTAATTGTCAGGTATGTTGTATAATGTCCTTCAATTGTGATGTGTTTGATGTTCGGCTCCTGATTAGACTGGCATTATGGATTCTTGGGAAGAAGACCTCAGAAGAAAAGTGCCATTTTTATCACGTTACAGTTAGGGAGCACGCTAGCCACGTTCCTCGTCACTGGTGATATTTACCGCAGCCATCTGGGGGAGGTGACGTGTGTCAAGTTCCCCCACCGTGAAGTTCCTTCTTTCTCACCCTTTTCATACAATACTCTTGGGAACGAAGTCACTATGCTCAGCCCACACTTGTACAGGGTGGAGAGTTTTGCTCTCTTTCTTTGCAGATGGAATATCCACATAAATTATTTATACTGCTTCTGCACAAAAGATTTATCTATTCTCCTTTATTTATTTATTCATTCCATCATTTATTTATATCAATATGAACTCACGGATGTTTATTTTGTATTTTGGGTTATAATCCAATATTGGGTTATTTTCTTGATGAAAATGGTTCTTTGGTACTATAGTCTAATTGCTTCTAAGACTTCTTGGCAAACGGAGCTTAAAATTCTTAATAAGCATGTGTGCACGTATATCTATAACTATTTCCATATTTGTCCATCTCTCCCTCTCTCTCTGTATGTATACATACGTATATATAAAGATTTAATTTATACAAATAACAATCAATTCAGAGATCTGAGTATCTTAATATGGAAAGCAGACCATACATTCATACATTTCATACATTTTTAATACAGTTAGATTTAATACAGTTATAGATATACATACACATACATATAGTGTTACTGATGTCTCCAATTCTAATCTAGTATCACATGACTCACACTAGCCATCCCCCTTTGATTACCTCTATCATAAAAATGGCCCCCACTAACCAACTTTTATATAAGTACTTATTTCTTTAATCCCAATGTATTAATGTTCAATTGTTGGCCTTGTGAAAAACAGCTTTACCAACTAGAATGCAGCATCTTTATACAGCTCCTTTTTTCTTTGGTCTTACAGTCTCCACTCATTTCCAAAGTTACTTAGGCCAGCACATCTGTTTCCCTGTCCTCTTCAGTGACATCATTTCATAAATTTTTAATACAGTTAGATTCTTTTGTCATGGTCTGCTTTCCATATTAGGATCCTCAGATCTCTGAATTGATTTTTATTTGTATAAATTAAGGTTCACTCTTTGTACTTTAATGTTTCATGGGCTTTGAAAAATGCATAATGTCTCATATCCCCCATTACAGTTGAATAACGAATAGTTGCATCATTCTAAAAAATTCCCTTTACTTCATATATCCAATAACCCCTCCCAGCCCCTGGAAGCTACTTATCTGTCCCCATTGTTGGGTCTTTCCTAGAATGTCACATAAAGCATATGGCATGCAGCATTAACAAATTGGCTTCTTTTGTTTATCAACATACATTTTTTTTTTGTTTTAATCTTTTTATTTTTGTATGACAAAGGATAAAAAGGGGAAGGAGGGCTCAAGGTTAGAGTAATAGGAGAAAGGCATAAAGTTGAGTAAGATGTCACAGAATGGTCTCTGTCCCCTTGAGTATCAGTTGCCACTGGTACAGTCCCAGGACAAGGACGTAATCAAGGATTTTCTTTCAGCATATCAACATACATTTAAGATTCATCCATGTTATTATATGAATTGATAGTTTATTATTTTGTATTTCATGTATTCCATGGTATGTATATACTACAGGTTTTTTTGTTCGTGTATTAAGGACGTCTTGGTTTTTGTTAATTATGAATAATGCTGATATAAGCATTTATGTGTAATTACTTGTGTTGACAGGAAGTTTTCAAATAAGCTGGATAGATATCTAGAAGCACAACTTCTGGATCATATGAAAAGACTATGTTTAGCGTTGTAAGAACATTCCAAACTGTTTTCAAAGAAGCTGCACCATTTTGCTTTCTCACCACCAATGTATGAGAGAGAGATCCAGTTGCATCCTCACTAGCAATTGGTGTGAAATGGTAAATAGTTACAGACTTAATTTGTTTTTTGTGTTTTTTTTTTTTTTTTTGAGGCAGAGCCTCAAGCTATCGCCCTGGGTAGAGTGCCATGGCATCACAGCTCATAGCAACCTCCAATTCCTGGGCTCAAGTGAGTCTCCCGCCTCTGCCTCCCAAGTAGCTGGGACCACAGGCACCCGCCACAACGCCCAGCCATTTTTTGGTTGCAGCCCTCATTGTTGTTTGGTGGGCCCGGGCTGGGGATTCGAACCTGCCACCTTAGAGGTATGTGGCTGGCGCCTTAGCCGATTGAGCCACAGGCGCCAAGCCATAATTTGTATTTTCTTAATGACAACTTACGTTATCATTTCATATGCCTATTTGTCATCTGTACATCTCCTTATGCCAGATATTTTCATATTTGTCGCTTGCTCACTCCTTCCTTCTACATTGGTCCATCTCTCGCTTTCTTTCAGAGAAAGCTAAAACTGATGTCTAGCTATCTGTTCGTATATTTTACCCATTTTAAAAAATGTTGTGGGGCGGTGCCTGTCACTCAAAGGAGTAGGGCACCGGCCCCATATACCAGAAGTGGTGGGTTCAAACCCAGCCCTGGCCAAAAATTGAAAAAATAAAAAATAAAAAAGAAAAAAAGTGTTGTGTATCAATATCTAGGGCAAACTATAACAAATTGGGTGGCTTATAACAAAATAAATTTATTCTCCCACAGATATGTAGGCCAGAGGTCTGAAATCAAGGTGTCAGAAAGGTTTTTTTTTTTTCTTTTTTTTTTGAGGCTCCGAAGAAGCATCCATTTCATTCCTTCTCCCGCCTGATTCTTGGCATTCCTGGATTAGGAACCCAGTACTTCAGTCTGCCTCTGTCTTTATACAACTTTCCCCTCTGTGTTTCTGTGTTTCAAACATCTCTCTAAGGGCTCAGCCTAAATATAAGACGATCTCATCTTGATATTTTTAACTGAATTAAATTTGCAACGACTCTCCAAATACAGTCACATTCACAAATTCTCTGGGGGCTACGAGATAGAGTTTTCTACATCAATAGTCATCTCTGCAAAAAAGGGAAATTTTTATTTATCCTTTTCCCATATGTATAATTTTATTGGTTTATTTTTGCTTGTCTTGCACTTAATAGGACTTCTATCATTAGACTGAAAAGGAGTAATGAGAGAACAACCTTGCTTCATTCCCAATATTAAGGTGAAAGTATTCATTTTCTCATCATTAGGTACAACGCTAGCTACAGATTTCTTTACATATACTGTACCAGGTTAGGGACATTCCCTTCTACTCTTAATTTTCAAAATGTTGTCATCATGAATTGGCATTAAAATCTTAAATTATTGTTTTCCAATTTATTTTATATTCAATAAATCAATTATACTGATTTATTTACAAATACTGAATAAGTCTTGCCTACTGAGAATAAACCCTTCTTGACAAGCTGTAATGATCTTTTTTAATGTACTGCTGGGTTCTATTTGTTAATATTTTATTAAGGACTTTTTTCGTATTTATTGATGAGTGATATTGATCTATAGTTATGTTTCCAGTGATGCACTTATCTGGCTTTGGTATTAGGGTAATGATTGCCTCATAAAAAGAATTGAGAATGCCTTTCTCCTCTTCTCTTTTCTGGAAAGAGATTGTGAGTCATTTTTTTTTTCTTTCTTCCTTAAATGTTTGGTAGGATTCACCAAAAATATCAACTGGGCTTAGTGATTCCTTTGCTATAAAGTAATTTTAAACTAGTGATTATGTATTTTTAATATATGTAGGACTCTTTAAATTATCTATGTCAACTTGTGTGAGTTTAGGTAGTTTGTGTCTTTCAAGAAATTGGCACATTTCATATAAGTTATCAAATTTGTGGGCATAGAGTTGTTTATAGTATTCCATTATGATTTTTTTCAATTTCCCTGAGATCATTAGAGATAACCTCTCTTTTATTCCTGATACCTGTAGTTTATATTTGCTGTCTCTTTTTCCTGATCATCTTGGCTAGATGCTATCAGTTTTGCTAATATTTCAGATTTTCTTTGTTTTCTTGCTTTATTTTGGCTCTATATTTTTATTTCATTTATTTTTGCTACTTTTTATCTCAATTTTATTATCTTTTTTTTTTTTTTTTTTCAGTTTTTGGCCAGGGCCAGGTTTAAACCTGCCACCTCCTGTATATGGGACTGGCACCCTACTCCTTTGAGCCACAGGCACTGCCCTATTATCTTTTTTTACATGAGTAAATTTTTATGTTCAAGCACAAGGATAATGAAATACATACATATATATATATATTAGAGACAGAGTCTCACTTTGTCACCCTCAGTAGAGTGCTATGGCATCACAGCTCACAGCAACCTCTAGCTTTTGGACTTAGGCCATTCTCTTGCCTCAGCCTCCCAGGTAGCTGGGACTACAGGTGCCTACCATAACGCCTGGCTATTTTTTTGTTGCAGTTTGGCTGTGGCCAGGCTCAAACCCACCACCCTCAGTATATGGGGCCAGCGTTCTACTCACTGAGCCACAGGCACTGCACTATTTTTGCTACTTTTAAAATTATGTCCTTTTTTCTGCTCATTTTATGTTTAATTTTTTCTTCTTTATCTAATTTCCTTTAGAAGTTTAGGTTATTTGCTTTAGATCATTCTTTTTGAATATGTGAATTTGATTCTCTTCAACTCTCTCTAAATTCAATTTTAGTAGCAATCCACAAATTTCGATTATTTATACATTCATTTTTATTTAATTAAAAATATTTTTTAATTTCTCTTGAAACTACTTTGACCTATGGATTCTCTAGAAGTATTTAGTTTACACTTTAGTTGTTTAGTTTATAAATATTTGGAAACTTTCCAGCTAGCTTCTCTTATTGATTTCTGATATAATTGTACTGTGATCTAAAAGTATATGTTATATAATTTTTATTCTTTTAAATTTGCTAAAGTATGTTCTGTGGCCAAGAATGTGGTCTACTTGGTGAATCTTTTTAAGGTTTTATCTTATTGTATGCATTTTTAATTGTCACAATATTTTATTTCAAAGAAAGTTTTTGGGGAAGGGGCCTGGGTGATGGGTGGACAGAACAATAAAGCAAATATTACTTGGTGAATTTCACAGCGATCTTGAGAAGAATGTCTATTGCACTGTTGTTAGGCGGAGTACTCCATTATTTCAATTAAGTCAAGTTGATTTCTAATATTCTTTATGCCTTCTGTATTCTTACTGATATTTTGTCCATGCCCATATGTTACTGATAGTATATTTAAAATATGCTATAATACAAGGTGAACATAAAGTTCACGTGCAATTTACTATGTTAAACTATTTTAAATTGCACATGAACTTGATGTCCACCCTGTACTATATTTCTCCTTTTAGTTCACTCAGTTTTTGCTTTTTGTATTTTGTTGCTCTGATATTAGATGCAAATACACATTTAGAGTCCTCTTGGAGAATTGACCCCCTTATCATTACATGATTCCCTTTTTGTCCTTGATAATTTTTCTTGTTCTGAAACCTTTTTCTTTAATTTTTACATATACATGTGTTTATTAGGTTTCCACTTTTTGCCTTCACAAAATTAAAAGGCTTAAAATTTAGCAATAACAATGTTCAAGATAAGGACTAGAAACAAAAACCTCATAAAGAATGAATGCAGATAAATACATTCAGAAAAGAAATCAGACGATTGCCGCAATGAGCAATAATAATAGTAATGCAAAGAAAGTAACATTCGCATTGTCAAATAAAAGTATGTCTATTATAGAATGCTTTGACTCGGAGGTTCAGTAAAGAGTCATCAGTTAACTTCTTCTTTTTATTTTTTTTCCCAAAAAATGTTCTGAAGCCTTTGTCTAAAATTTGTATAGCTGCTTTAACTTCGATTAGTGTTAACATGTTATGAGGTCTCCATTCCTTTACTTTTAAAAAAACTAATAAACTCCAAATATATATTTTACTGAATTTAAAGGTAGTGTTCCTACATCCAAAATGAGAAATTAAAATCAAACTGTACAAACATGAATCATAAGATACACTATTGATGAGACTTGCTTAGACAAAACTGAAATAGACACCAATTCATACCATAGATCACTTGAAGGTTTTCCTACTTAGTGCAACCATATGGCAATAGTAGCAGCACAATGACCACAGAATGAGGCCATAACTGCCATAAGTGTGTTCTGGTTAGGCTCTGACAGGTCTACCATTTTTTACTTGACAGCCATATAAACAATAGGATTTATCTACTTATTCCAGAAATGTTAAAAATCTTTATCCAGACGAAAATGACTAGGATCAACTACATTTCTAGATTCCTACTAGATTTGCCTAGAAGATTAATTAATTTCTTTTTTTTTTAAATGACCAATTCATGAGATTCACTAAATCTTTTTTTTTTTGGCCAGGGCCGGGATTGAACCCTGAACCCACCACCTCTGGTATATAGGGCAGGCACCCTACTCCTTTGAGACACAGGCGCTGCCCTAGAAGGTTAATTTCAACACAAAAGAAGGTGTCATGTGGCTAGCTATATCATGCATTGATGACAGGGACAAGTTTAATGAGTTTTATGTTTAGGTTGCTAAGTTTCCTGGCTCGTCCTGCTCTTCCCTGTACCTTGGTCCTGAGCATTCTGAGATTCATTTAGCTGAGAATAAAGGAAATCTACTAGCCAGTTGAGGAATATGTTTGTTGTTGTTGTTGTTGTTGTTGTTGTTGTTGTTGTTGTTGTTGTTGTTTGTTTGTTTTTTGGCCGGGACTGGGTTTGAACCCACCACCTCTGGCATGTGGGGCCGGCACCCCACTCCTTTGAGCCATAGGCGCTGCCCCTCAATCATGCTTTCTATTGACATGCTGTGTGATGTTTTCTTGAAAGCCAGACATATATCAGTGTTAGGTACTGAGGAAAAATATGCCTTTAGTGTGATAATTGATATTAACATGGATAAGAGTTGGCCTGAGTTTAATGCTTGTTGTAGCTGTTGGTACCAGAAGCTTCAGGTTCCTCTGGTGTCTTTGATTCTGTCTCTTCTCGTTGCTTAAGGGTTTCTCTTTGTGTTGGTCCTCAGAGAGCATTTGTGTTTTGCATACATTTCAGCGGTAATTCACTGTTATACCTGAGGTACATTGCTTTGGTAGTAGATGTGGGAGAGAGAAACTATTCTGTAATTTAAAAAATTAAATCTCAGTATTTTAGTGGTCCTGCTTTTAGGAAGAATGATCATAAATGTTAAATGTTTCTGTCCCTCTTTCAAGAGTATACCACTCTACTCACCTCAGCCCCCTACTTCCTTACCTGGTTGCCTCATGACCAATCTCTTTCTTTGCAGCCCTATCTAATGTTGACTACATTATTGTCTTTTCTTAGATGAGACAAGAAAAAAAGCTAAAAGAGGCTAAAGTGAGGTGGAAAGTAATTCCCCTAGGTGGGATAAAATTTCTGTGTTACCATGGAGAATTAGGCCTTTATGATGGGGAGGGATCTGGGAAGATAACACAGTGGTTATTCTTCCCCCTCCACCTGCCAGAGCCACCAGGGGATTGATCTCAGATCTTCATTGTGAGAAATTGGTGGTGTCTGGAGGAAAAGCCTGCAAGAGTCTGGGATCCCCTCTGTAATCGCAAACCCTGGAGTTTGTGCAATCTCACACAAGTCTGTACTCATCTGACAGCAGATTGTCAATGTTACTAATGAAGTGATTATTTCTACTGCTTTGGCTTCCAGCAACTTCTGCTCCAAGTAAGCAAATAACTATCTATTTGAATGTGTTTTTCTGTCCAGATTTCAAGGTGACAGTCTGCTCTGTGACTTTTAGCAACTCGTTTCTCTCTTGGGGTTAAGGAAAGTCACTGATTTTCAATTTTTCAAGCTATTTCTTATAAAGGTAGAAGTGATGACTCCTATGCTCTTTATATGTTTTTTTTTTTATCACTAGATAAAACCAGAAGTTCCGAAACCTTTTATTTTGAAATTATTTTAGATTTATAGAAATTGCAAACTTGGTATAGAGAGTTTATGTGTACCTTTTTCTTAGCTTCCCCTGAAGATGTCAACTTGTGTAGTGATAGTCCAACTATGAAAACTTGGAAAATGACATTAGTATGATATTACGAACTAAACTAAAAAAAAAAATCTAACTCTGATTTAATCATTTTAACATCTAATCATTAGTTTTCTCATTTATTTGTTTCCTGTTATTTTGTTTAATGCATAGTTTTATTGAATTTGGCCACACATACAGATTTTACAATACAATCAAAATACATATTATTCCAACACCCCAAAGAAATACCCTGGTATGCTCCTCTTATAAACATACTCTCTTCCAATCAACCCTGGAAACCACTGATCTTTTCTCAATTATTATAATGTCATTATTTTAAGAATTTTGTGTAAACGGAATCATTCAGTAACCTTTAGAGAATGGTATCTTTCACTCAGCAAAATGCCCTTGAGATCCATCTAAGTTGTTACTCATATTAATTGTCTGTTCATTTTTTGTTGCTGATTAGTATTCCATTGTGTGGATGAGCCATGATCATTTATCCATGTTCCTGTTGAAGGATATTTGGGCTGTTTTAAGTTTTTTCCTACTACAAATTAAGCTGGTGTGAACAGTTTTTCATTTCTTCAGGGTAAATTCTCAGAAGGGGCCTGCTAGATCATATGGTAAATGTGCGTTTAACCTTATAAGAAACTTCCAGAATGTTTTCCAGAGAGGCTGAACCATTTTATATTTATACTAATTTACATTAGGAGGAATATAATGATGCTGAACATCTTTTATTTGCTTGCCATCCATATATCCTTTTTGGTGAAGTGTGTGTTCAGATATTTTGTCTTTTTAAAATTTGTACATTTTTGTTGTTGTTGATCAATCCTGAGTTTAAGGCATTCTGTTCCTGGGGGTATAAATATGTTGTTAGACATGTGATTTTCAAATATTATTCCCCAGACTGTTACTTGTCTTTTTATTCTGTTCATAGTGTCTTTAATAGTCAAATGTTTTTACTTTTGATAAAATTTAACGTACACATTATTTATTTTATGGATTGTGGTTTGGGTTTCAGGTCTAACTAAGAACTCTTTGTTGACATTTAGGTCACAAAGATTTTCTCCTGTACTTTTCTTAATAGTGCTATACTTTTATGTCTTATATTTAGAACTGTTATATTTTAGATAATTTTTGTATAAAGTACTAGATTTAGGCCAGGGTTCACTTTTTGTATACTGTAGGAGTCCAATTGTTCTGCTATAACTTGTTGAAAAGGCTATCTTTTTCTCTATTGAATTGCTTTTGCTATGTTTTCAAAATACAGTCAGGTCTGGGCAGTGCTGCTCAGTGGATAGGGCGTCGGCCACATACACTGAGGCTTGCAGGTTCAAACCCAGCCTGGGCTAGCTAAAACAACAATAACAACTGCAACAAAAAAATAGCCGAACGTTGTGGCGCATGCCTGTGGTCCCAGCTGCTTGGGAGGCTGAGGCAGGAGAATCACTTGAGCCTGGGAGTTTGAGGTTGCTGTGAGCTGTGATGCCACAGCACTCTATCCAACAGCTTGAGACTCTGTCTCAAAAACAAACAACAAGCAAACCAATTGGGTCTATTTCTAGACTATTTTGTGCAGTTGGTCTGTATGTCCATCCCTCTGGCAATACCATACTGACATGATTAATGTAGTTTGATAGTCTTATTATTGAGTGGTATAATTCCTCCAGCAATTATTCTTTTTCAAAATTGTTTTGCCTGTCCTAGGTCATTTGCTTTTTCAGTAAATATAAGTGAACTTGTGTATATCCACAAAACATGTATCAGATATTTTAGTAGTAAAGTTGTTAAACTTACAGATCAATTTGAGGACAATTTCTGTGTTTATTCTTTTAATGAATGGATATGATAATTATCTCTATTTAGGTCTTTGATTTCTTCCATGGGCATCTCCTAATTTTCAGCTTGTAGATTTAGTACAGGCGTCCTCAAACTACGGCCTGCAGGCCACATGCAGCCCGCCTAGTACATTTATCCAGCCTACCAGGTGTTTTTGTGGCCGTTGCCTGTCCTGCTTAGCAGCCGACTCATCCCAGGGCCTGCACTCTGGCCCTCCAACGGTCTGAGGGACAGTGAACTGGCCCCCTGTTCCCTGTTTAAAAAGTTTGAGAACCTCTGATTTAGTACTTGTGTTGTTTGATCTAAAATTAAGTATTTAATGTTTTGGTTATTATAGACAGTACTATGTATTTTAATTTTGGTTTCCAGTTTTTACTAGCATGACAAATTTATTACTTAAAATATGTGGAAGATTGTTTTCCTTCTTTTTCCCAGATTTTTTGGGATTATTTTTAGATAATCATGCCAGTTGCAAATAGAAACCCTTTTCTTCATCATTTCAAATCTTCATGTCTTGAATTCCCTTTTCTTATGTTATTGCACTGGCTAGGACTTCCAGTACTGTGTCAAAGAGGAGTAGTGACAGTGGACCTGCTTACCCATTTCTAATCTTAATGAGAAACATTCTATCTTAAACCATTAAGTTTAATATAATATAGAAATTTTGTAGATGCCCTTTATTACCCCCCAACGTTTATTTTTTACTATGTTATAAAGTTTTATGATGAATGGATGTTAAATTTTGTGAAATTTTTTTCTACATCATTTGATATAGTCATGTGGTTTTACTTCTTCTGTTAATGTGGTATATAGCATTGGTTGATTTTGAATATTCAATCAGCTCTGAATTTACTACAATAAACAATATTTTTCCATGGCTTATTAGTTTTCATATATTGCTGGATTCAGTTTGCTAATGTTTTGTTGAAGATTTGTGTTGAAAAGGGATATTGCTCTGTAGACTTCCTTACTGATGGTCCCCAGATTAGAGATATGATATATTCCTGAGAATGTCTTTAGGATAGATTTGTTTGTAAGTTGAATCCCTGATGAACAGTATATATATGGTAATAATAGTAACAATACTATAATGTCTCATATGTGGTAATCATAATACAGTGTAATAACTGTGGTAATAATATCCCAGTACTGTAATAAGTTACAGAACCTATTGTGCTTTTTATTTTAATTCAAACAAACAGAACATAAAAACAAGCATCCAAAAAGTTTACATAGGAGATAGGAGAAATTTTTAAAAATAATATTGAAGTTTAACACTCACCTAATATTGCATCAATGCTATACTAATAATGGGAATGTTATGCTTATTTTGATTTTTTTTTTTTTGCAGTTTTTGGCCGGGGCCGGGTTTGAACCCTCCACCTCCGGTATATGGGGCAGATGCCCTACTCTTTGAGCCATAGGCATTGCCCCTTATTTTGATATTCTAAGCAAATCAATAATAACCTTTCAATAACTAATCTACTACACTACTTAGTAATAATTGATGCTTTAATTGGAGCACTGCTTTTCACATTTTCCATTATTGTCACTCTATCTTTTATATTATAATTGTTCCAATAGTTGAGCTACCGGAGGCTAATATTTTCCCAGTGAATAATGATGTCTGGCCTATCTCTGAATACTTAATTATTTCTACTTTCATTTGCATTGTATTCATCCTTCTCTTCACTGCAGGCTCCCCTGGATTTGGAGTGAGATTTCACTTTGGAATTAAGGTTATAAAGGTAAACATAGTCTTACAAAGTCAAATAAAAAGGTTAAGATGAGAGTGATGCCTGGCATAAGCAATTGTATCAACAATGATACTAGACACTAGTGTAAAGAGGCTGTGCTGATGAAGTACTTACACCATGTGGGTTTGTTTACATACATGGAAGAAACTAGCTCCCAAATTACTTATTTAATTAGAAATTATCCTTATGGGGAATCTTGGGAGCCAGCCTGTAAGTACAAAACACTATAATTCAGGTCATCCAGAAACCAGGCCTGCCTGTATTGTTTTTGTTTTGTTTTGATGTAAGAGTAACCTTGGCTTCATTAATGAGTTGGGAAGTTCCCCCTGTTTTTCTGTTTTCTGGAAGAGATTTTATGAAATTGTTGTTCTTTTTTAAGTGTTCAGTAGAATTTACCAGTGAAACCGTCTGGGTCAGGACAGTTTGTTCTCAGGTTCTTAGTTATGAATTATGTTAAAAAAATAGTTATAGGATGATTCAGAATATCTATTTTAACTTGAATAACTTTTGGTAGTTTGCAGTTTCCAAGGAGTTGGTTCTTTTCTTTCTGAGTAGTGAAATTAATGTGTATATAGTGGTTCTAGTATTTCCTTATAATCCTTGTAAATGTCTCTTGGGTCTGTGGGAATATCCTCCTTTCTTTGCTGATACTGGTCTTTCCTGTCTTCTCTGCTTTCATCTTCATCAGTCATGCTAGAAGTTGATCAATTTTATGTTATCTTTTGAAAGAACCAGAGTTATTTATTTCTTTATTATGTTTGGTTTCAATTTTATTGATTTTTTTTGAGACAGAGTCTCACTATATTTCCCTTGGTAGAGTGCCATGGCATCACAGATCACAGCAACCTCAAACTCTTGGGCTTAAGCAATTCTCTTGCCTCGGTCTCCTAAGTAGCTGGGACTACAGGCACTTGCCATTATGCCTGTCTATTTTTTATTGTTGTTGTTGTTGTTGTTGTCATTGTTGTTTTAGCTGGCCTGGGCTGGACTTGAACCTGCCAGCCTTGATGTATGGGGTTGGCACAGTAACCACTGGGATACAGGTGCTGAGCCATCAATTTTATTGATTTCTAACCTTATTTTTACATATTGCCTTTC
The DNA here is from genome assembly GCA_963574575.1 of Galagoides demidoff. NCBI lineage: Eukaryota > Metazoa > Chordata > Mammalia > Primates > Galagidae > Galagoides > Galagoides demidoff. The sequence continues at coordinate 44,965 of CAUYQV010029079.1, read as the reverse complement.
ATCTGCCTGCTTGTTGTTCCCTGCAAAGGAAGCTTATTTATTTGAGACGTTTATTTTTTCTAGCATAAACACTTATTGATATAATATGTTTGCCCAATGCATTCCTTTAGTTGTATTCCACACATTTTGAGCATTTTTATTTTCCCATTCACTTAATTGAATATGTATTTAACTATGTTGCTTATTTTTTAATTATTTCAAGATTTTCCTGGTATGGTTCTGGTATTAATTTCTAGTTTAATTTCATTTGGGTAAGAGAACATACTTAGTACAATTTTAACTATTTTTCTTTTTTAAGACATGTTTTATGGCCCAGTATGTGCTTGATCTTGGTGAATGTTCCATATACATAAAAAATATGCATATTTTTGCTGTTACTGGGTCTAGTGTTTTATAAGTTTTAACTAGATCCTGTTTGATAATGTTATTCAGTTCTATATCTTAGATAATTTTCTTTCTAGGAGTTCTTATGATTTGTATTGCAGATCTCAATCACGGATTTGTTTATTTCTCCTCTTAGTCCTGTCAGTTTTTGTTTTAGATATTTTGAAACTCTGCTTTAAGGTGCATGCACATTTAAAATGATTAAATCTTCTTAGTGAATTGATTCTTTTATCACTATTTAATGTTTTCCTTTATCAAGAGTATTTTCATTGTTTCTGAAATCCACATTTCTGATATTAATAGAGACAATCTGGTTTTTCTTTGATTATGGTTTGAATGGTACGTATTTTCCCATCCTTTTACTTTTGATCTATATCATAAAATTTGATGTGAGATTTTGTAGATGACATATGGTTTTTGTCATGGGGATTTATCAGTTTTACCAGCCTCCTTTGATAGGTGTGATTTGACCAAGATTAAATGTAATTATTGATACATCTCCATTTTAAAATTTGTTTTCTGTTTGTTTCCTCCCTTTTGTTTTTCTGCTTCTCATTTCTTTTCTGTGTTTACACGAACTTTGTAATTTGAATAAATTTAATACAAATATTAAAAGTTAATTGAGATAAAGAGTATTTTGGATATATTTCTTTTAAAAATTTTAGTGGGTGCTTAGTAATTACAATATGCATATGCAACGTGCTCACTACCTATTAGGATCTTTGATCTTCCCTGCTTTATGGTACATTTGTTTTATTTTATTTATTTTAGCTTTTTGTAAAGTTGTCATCATTACATAAATTCCTTAAATGTATTTGCATCTTAAAAGTTTAAAGCGTAGAATCAGTGATTTAAAGTTGGATTTTTTTCTCATGTCAAATATCTCCTTCTACACATTATTTCAGAAGGCATTCCTCCTGTGCATTTCATGGTGTCAACTAAGTGATGAATTACAGCCGAAGGCTTTTCCACATTCATTACACTCATAAGGTTTTTCTCCAGTGTGATGTCTCTGATGTTTTTTAAAGGATAAATCATGCCTGTAGGCTTTTCTACAGCGTTTGCATTCATATGGCTTCACTCCTATATGAACAGGTTTTTTTGTTTGTTTGTTTGTTTGTTTTGCAGTTTTTGGCTGGGGCCAGGTTTGAACCCGCCACCTCCAGTACATGGGGCTAACGCCCTACTCCTTTGAGCCACAGGCGCCGCCTATATGAACAGTTTTATGGTTGCTAAGGTATATCCTCTGCCTAAAGAATTTCCCACATTCCTTACATTTGTAGGATCTTTCCCCTGTATGGATTCTCTGATAATTTGTTAGATATGCTCTATGAATAAAGGTTTTACAACATGTAGTGCGTGCATAGGGCTTCTCCCCAGTATCAGTTCTTGTATGCTCACTAAGGTATCTACTCTGTTGAAAAGTTTGTTTTTCTTTAAACATCCCTAGGCGCTGCTCCACCGAGCAGACATTAAAGCCCAGGCAGCCGATGTGCCGCAAGCTCCTGGCGCCCAGCCACAGAGCAGGTCTGCGTGCTGCGTACAGCACCACTCATTGTGCCGGGACCCCAGCTCCTTGCCTGCCCTGTGCCGCCCGCCGAGCCAGGAGGAGCTGCAGGTGCCGTGCAAGCCTCGGAGCCCGCTCCTAGCACCGCCCTCTGCCTGCCCAGCCGGCCCCTCCCCTGCACAAAGGGCTCCGGCCCAGGGCCCACGTCGGCCCCGCCCCCGCCTGCGCCAGCGCCTGCTCCCTGGCCGCCACCACTGCGTCCTCCCCAGCGCTAATCTGTTGAAAGGTTTTCCCCACATTCATTACAAGTGAAGGGTTTCTCTCCAGAATGAGTCCTCAAATGTTCGATCAAGCTAATGTCCTGGCTGAAAAGCTTTCTGACATTTATCACACATGTAGGGTTTCTCTCCAGTGTGAGTTCTATAACGCTGATTAAATGATGAGCGATGTCTTAAGACTTTGCAGCACTCGTTGTATTCAAAGGGTTTCTCACCAGTATGAATTCTCTGATGTGTACTGTTGCACTTTGATTAAAAGCCCTTCCATATTCTTTACATCTGAAGGGTTTCTCACCAGTATGAATTCTCATGTGTTCAGTAAGGCGAACAGGTTGTTTGAAAATATTTTTTGCATATATTATGTTCATAGGTTTTTGGTTTTATGTAACTTGTTGTATGATTAATCAAATCTAATTTGTATTTGTTCCTCTTTCTAGGTGTATCACATTTATGATGCCTCCATTCTGTAATAACATTTGAACTCACAATGGTATTTTCCCCAAATTTGTTTGTTTCTTGGCCTCTCTTTTTATGGGTCAAGATGGTTTGTCTCATATCTCTCACACAGGTTTGCCAGTGCCTTTATAACACATCATCATATTTGGAGACTTTTCTCAATATAGAATAAATCATATCATCTTTCATGACCCTTTCCATCAAAATGCCATGATATAGTTGTTCTTGTGAAATGGAATTCTTTGATTCATTGGTTTCTGTTTTACTCTTCAAGTCTGAACTGGGATCTTCTGGGCCTTCTTTCTCTGTCATCCATGGTTCTTCTCCTTTCTTCAACTGGGAAATCACACTAGGTTTAGAAAGTTGATATCCTACTGACAACAAGTTCCTGTAGTTCTCTAGCATCACCTCTCAGTACAAATCCTGGTGAGCAGAGGCCAGTTGCCCCCACTTGTCCTGGGTGAAGTCAATAGATATGTTGTTGAAGCTTAGCAGTTCTTGGTATTCTGATGCTGGGGGTACAGAGGTCATTTCGTTCTCTAAGTTTTCTCCTTGGATCACATCAATATCCCGAGACAACAGAACTTCTCCTTCAAACATTTTGGTCACATCTTCCCCCTGGGGTGCCCCCTCCTTGCCCTTCTTTGGATGGTGCAACTTCACCCAGGTGCTGGCTTTAGTGGGCAGGGTGACCAGGAGCTGCTGTGGCCTGAGACTGCCTTCCTTAGCTTGTCCACTTCTGGTGAGGAAATTTCCATAATCTCTTATCAGAGACTTCATGGCTGTGCGGTCCTCCTCAGATCACAATGACCTGTTCTCAGGACATGGGCTCCTTAGCAAAAGAGCTGCTAATAGCCTTGGGACTGAAGCTCGTGTCCCTGCAGAACCAAGATCTGGTGCTGCTGTAGGCCAGTGGTGACTTTAACAACTCTGCCAGATTCCCCTCCTAAATTAAGCACAGGTTTCCTTGGGAGGCAGCCAGCTGAGTAGGTTTCAGTACTGCCTCAATACTCAGATCGGCCGTGGGGTACCACAGATTTGGACGTGAGTGAGCTTGTTTTAGGGTTTTCAGCTGTAAAGATGGACAGCATGGTAAGAGATTTTGTTCTATCCCAGCCTTTTGTAAACAGGCCACATTTCACTCAATGCATTCATTCTCCAAAATTCATCCAGGGTTTAAGTAGTCTTCCTTCAGAAGCCCAGAGCACCTCCAGACTGGATGAGGGTCTTTTCCAAATTCCCACCAAGAGCCCACCTAGCGTGGGTGGACTTTCCCAGCCACACCCACGGAACAGAGATTTGGGGGCCAGAATGAGAAGGGTGCCCTGAACTGGTTTATTTTTTATTTCTATTTATTTATTTATTTAGAGACAGAGTCTCACTATGTCGCCCTAGGTAGAGTGCCTTAGTGTCACAGCTCACAGCAACCTCTTAACTCTTGGGCTTAAGCGATTCTTTTGCCTCAGCCTCCCAAGTAGCTGAGTCTACAGGTGCCCGCTACAACACCCGGCTATTTTTGTTGTTGTTGTTGTTGCAGTTGTCATTGTTGTTTAGCAGGCACAGGCTGGGTTTGAACCTTTAGCCTCAGTATATGTGGCCAACGCCCTTAACCACTGAGCTATGGGCACCGAACCCCTGAACTGTTTTTTTTTTTTGCAGACCCGGGAGAGGAGGCACCTCGCTGGGCATTGCTCTAATGCTGGGGCTGGCGACAGGGGCCAAGCCCATCTGGCCTCTGGCCTTTTAGGCCGTGGCCAGGCTGCCTCTGCCCCTCAGACGCTCTCTCTGGGTCACCCGCACCACGAGACACCCTTGCCCTGGCACTGGCAGTTCCCAGGTCAAGCCCACCGCGCAGGCGCGTGCGTGGGCTCCGCGTGGGCCTGACGCCCAGCCGACGGCCCCGCCCACGAGGGCGGCTGTTGAGCCCGCCCTCTCCTGGAAAGCTGCGCGCGCGCCCCCCAACCCGGTACACTTGTTTTAAATACGTACTACCACTGTATGTATTGAGAACCATATTAGACAATGATAAAACTATTTTTAACATTGATAACACTAGTCCTTTTTTATACTGAGATTTAATTCACATAACATATAACGTACTACATTTTAACATGTAAATTTTTTTGTGGAATTTAGTGTATTTACAATGTTGTGCAACCACTATCTCTTTTTACTTTCAAATATTTTCCTCATTACAGGAAAACACCCTTTATCGATTAAATAATCATTTTGCATCCTTCCTCCCCCATCCTCTAATAGTCACTAATCTATTTTCTCTTTATGGATCTGCCTATTCTGGAGGTATGATTTAAAAATTCATATGTTATGCAAACTTTTGTTTCTGGCTTCTTTCACTTACTGTGTTTCTGAGGTTAGTGCATATTGAAGCCTGTGTCATACTGCATTCATTTTTATGGCTGAATAATATTCCATTATTTATCTATGCCACACTTTGTTTATCTCTTTATCCTGCTAGACATATGGGTTATTTCCACCTTTTGGCTGTTGTGAATGACGCCGCTATCAATATTTCTGTATAGTCCCTGTGAATATACGCATAAGAGTGGAATTGCCAGGGCATTTGACAATTTTATGTCTAACTTTTGACACTTGCAAAGAATAAAATTGGAATGTCTTTCATAGTAGCTACACTTTTAAAATTTCCTCCAGCAATGTACAAGTGTTTCTACTTATCCATATCCTTTCTAGAACTTGTTATTCACCCTTTAAAAAATTAAAGCCGTTCTAGTGAGTAAAGGTAATACTCATCATGATTTTGATTTTCATTTCTTTAATGACCAATAATGTTGAAAATCTTTTCATGTTTTGAGTGATCATTCCTGTATTTTCTTTAGACAGTTGTCTATTCAAGTCTGTTGTCCGTTTTTCATTCAAGTGTTTTTCTTTTTGTCTTTGCATTGAACGAGTCCTTTCTATAGTCTGTGTATTAAACCAATATAAGATATATATGACTTAAAAATATTATTCTTCATTCTGTGGATTATCTTTTCACTTTCTTGATACTGTCCTTTGATGCACTTCAATGTTTGCTTCAAAAGATTTTTTATTAACTTTCACTAATGTATTATTTTTTGTTATTGCTTGTACTTGGATGTTGAATCTAATATTCTATCACAAAATCTAAGGTCATGTGGATTTACTACTATGATTTTTTTCTAATAGTTTTATAATAGTTTTGTAATTTTAGTTCTTGTATTTAGGTCATTTATCCTTTTGAGTTAAGCTTTCTATACAGAATAAAGTGAGGGTCCAATTTTATTCTTTGCTTATGGTTCTCCAGTTATCCAAGCACCATTTGTTGAAAAAAAGTTATTGTTTCTACATTCAAAGGTGTTGGTGCCCGTGTTAAAAATAAATTGGGCACTTATTTTTAAAAAAATAAGTTTATTTCTGGACTTTCAATTCTATTCTGTCCTGTTTATCTGTACTGACACCAGTACCACTGTTTTGATCACCAGTAGTTTTGTAGTAAGTTTTCAAATCGGATAATGTTAGTTCTCTAACTTTATTTTTGGTTTTCAGTATTGTATTAGCTACTGGGAACCACTTGGATATTCATATGAATTTGGGGATCAGCTTTTTCATTTTTTTAAAAAATGATTATTATAACTTTGATAGGGATTGAATTGCGTTTTGTAAACCACTATGGAGAATATTGCCATCCTGACAAAATTAAGTCTTCCGATCCATAAACATGAGGTGTCATTTAATTTATTTGGGTACTCTTTCAATTTTTTCAGCAATGTTTTGTATTTTTCCAGTGTACAAGTTTTTTTTTAACTTCTTTCATTAAATTTATTTCTAGTTATATTTGGGGGGATGCTATTGGAAATGAAATTGTTCCCTTAATTTCTTTACCTTGTTCATTACTGGTGAACTGATTTGTGTGTGTTGGCTTTATACCTTGAAACTTTGCTGAATTCATTTGCTATCTTTACTCTTCCCCCCCAAACTATGGGATTATATATATATATAGAATCATGCTATCTATGAATAGATATAGTTTTGTGAATTATATTCCAATTTGGATCCCTTTTATTTCTTATTGCTTAATTGTTCTGGCTAGGACTACCAGTAAAATGCTAAATATTAAAGGTGAAGCCTACATCTTTATCTTGATTCTGATCATAGTGGGTAGGCTTTCAGTCTTTCACCATTCAATATAATGATATCTGTGAGTTTTTGTAAATATAAATTCCCTTCTGATCCTAGTTTTCTGGGATTTTTTAAATCATGAAAGAGTGTTGAATTTTGTCAAATGCTTCATATGCATCTAGTTAGATGATCATGTTTTTTTCGCTTTGTTCTATTAATGTGGTATATTTTATTGACTGATTTTCTTATGTTGAAGAACCCTTGCGTTACTGGGATAAATCCCAGTTGGTTATGGTGTATAATCCTTTTAATGTGCTGTTTTATTTTATTTGCTAATATTTTGCTGAGAATTTTTGAATCTGTAGTAATAAAGGATATTAGTTCATAGTTTTCTTTTTGGAAATTACATTTATATTTTGTGTGTTCTTTAAGAGAGATTTATAATTACTATTTTATTCACTTGTTTTCTAAAATCATATTAAAAAGAATGATATACCCCAAATGCAGTAAGGCTGGCTTTTATATTTACCTATGTAGTTGAGTTTACCAGTGATCTTTCATCATAGGGTTTCTCATATAATAATATCCTTTGGTTTCAACTTGTTCAACTTCCTTTAGCAAGTCTTGTAACAATGAACTCTCTTAGCTTTTATTTGTCTGGAAATGTTTTAACTATGCTATCATTTTGGAAGGATAGTTTTGCCCATCACAAAAATTTTGGTTGGTACTTTTATCCTTTCATATATTTTTTGTTGTTATTTAAGTACTTTAAATATATAATACAATTATCTTCTTGCCTCCGTGGTTCCTTATTTGAAATAAGCTGTTAATTTTATTAAAGATCTTCTAAATGGATGAGTTACTTCTCTCGCCTGTGTTAAAGATTATTCCTTTATTTTTAGCTTTCATTGGATTGATTATAGTCTATTCTGATAGGGACTTTTTTGAGTTTACCACTGAGATTCTTGTATGTTTACGTTCATGTCTTTCATATTTGGGAATTTTTGGCTATTATTTCTTCAGGGTTTTCTTTTTTTATTTTTTTGCCACTTTGTCTTTCTCTCTCTCGTCCTTCTGATACTTACATAATGCATATTGTGATGATGTCCCGAAGTTCCTCTAAGCCCCTTTTATTTTTCTCATGCTTTTTTTGGCATGCTTGTCAGATTAAGTAATTTTTATTGCCCTGTCATTCAGTTTGCTGATTCTTTTTTTGCATGCTCAAATTTAATGTTGAAACCCTCTACTGAATTTTTTAGTTTCACCTATTGTACTTTTTACTCCAGAGTTTCTATTTGGTTCTTTTCATCATTTCCATCTCTTTATTGATATTCTGTATTTGTTGAGATGTCTCTCTCCTAGTTTCTTTGATTTCTATGGCCATGATTTTATGTATTTTGTTCATTGAATATATTTAAGACAGCTGACTTAAAGCCTTTGCCTAGTCTGTCAAATGTCTGTGCTTCCTAAAGGATGATTTCTGCTAATTTTTTCCTTCAATGAATGGGCCATATTTTCTGGTTTCTTGCATCCTTTTCTTTGTTGAAAACTGGATACTTAAAATATTATAACATGATAACTAGGAATCATATTCTTACCCCTCCTCAGGGATGGTAGTTGTTGCTTGTTGTGGGATGTACTTGTTTGTTTCTTTGATGGCTTTTCTAAACTATTTTTAAAGAATATATTATTTTTGTGTATGATCTCTGAAGGCTCAGTTGCTTAGCTGTGGTCACTTCATGGTTTGACAGAGCTATCTTTAAACAGTGTATTTAAGTAGTCTTTTTCTTGATTAAAAATCCTTTAATTGCTATAAACCATTGATTATCTTCCAGAGTTTCACAAAAGTTGATTCTGGCAGGTTTTTGATTATTTTTCTGTATTTCTGTGGAGCTCCCTACTTCACCATTTTTATTGCCATAACTTACAGTTGCATTTTTATTACAATATTAACTTCCTTCATTGCTCTGCAGGGAGTGGCACTTTTTACAATTTAGGGATCACTTATATAAATGGTCTGTTTAGTTATTTTCTACTCAATTCCATTGGTCTATTTTATCTATTATTCAAACATACCACAAATTCTTAATTATTATACCTTTGTAGTAATTATTACTCTCTCATAGGTTATATCTTCTATTTTATTCATCTTTGGAGGGTATATTTAACCATTTACATGTGAATTTAAATTTTAAAGTCAGCTTATCAAGTTTCAGAGAAAGATAGGAGTAACATTCTCAAGTTACCAAGTATTAAGTTTTCTGTCTGAGTTGCTTTTCCATCCTGTGAGTAATAAATTTATTACATTAATTTCTTTCTGGGTTAAACATATATGCAGAGAAAAGTTTTAGTTCTTTGGTCAATTCTTGACTGTTATATGTGGTCAATTACATCTATATTTATTGTTTTCTTAGAATGTTACATAGATATATTTAAGTTGCAAAAATTTGAAGCATACATTTCTTTCTGTTAGGAACGCTCCAATTCCCCTCTTTGAAATCATTTAAAGTGTACCTCATACACATAAAGCTCTAAATCACTACCTGTGAGTTATAGCCCAAATGGTGTTATGAAGAGGGAATCCACGGAATTCAGTAAGGCAGAGAATAAACAGAATATTAAGTAAGCCTTCAGAAGTAGAAGGTAATAAATAATGAAAATCAATTTGGAAACAAAGAAATAGAAAATAGTAAAGTCAACTTACCAAATCTAGTTATTGAGAAAGAATTATAAAATATGCAATTCCTATAAATACTATTAATTACAAAAGAAAAAAGTAGAAATAAGTGATGTTTAAAAATTCTACACAATACAGGAGCGAAAGGGGTTTACTATAAGAAAACACCATGAATATATTTAATCATGAGCTCATCATAACCAAATGGTGGACCAAGAAGGAAAGTTTCTACCTACAGAAGCATTTTAGCTAATCATTTCAGAAGAAATTGTATCATTAGTAATCACCTTCCTACAGCTCCTAATGAATTAATGAACAAAAATGATGATCATCAATAACTGCCAACATCAGCACAAAGGAAGAAACACAAATGTTATATTTCTCCTAGTGAAAGTATATAGCATCACTTCTTCAGTGGCCCTGCTAACAAATAAGCAAAACCCCAATAAATCTTAATCTGATCCAACTTTTTACTCTATTAATGATTGTTAATGCTGAGTTTCAAGTATAGTGGGTTGATTGTACTTCTCTCTGTATTATTGTAGACATGTGATACTTTTTAATGAAACATTTTTTACAAATATCTTTAAATTTGAAATTCCCAGTTAAATGGACCAATTTTTTAAGAACTATAACTTTCCAATGACATTACAAATTGTTTGGACCCGATTGTTCTAAAAAAGAGAAGAAAATGTCAGTGAAACAATTCAAACTGAAATTTTATCCTAAGTTCCAGCCCCTCTGAAATATTCTAGAACCAGCTAGTTTTGGAGGCTAGTTTCATCAAAAAGTAAGGGTAACAGTAATTGCCATTTTAAATGAACTCTTCCAAGCCACAAAAAAAGATGAGAAGTTACAAAATTCATTTTAACAGGTACATTGACCTTGACACAAAGACCAAATAAGGACACTTCAAGAAAAGATCACTTGAGCCAGTCTCACTCACATAGAGGCATCTATTCTAAATAAATTCACATCATCTTCAATGTATCAATGAATAAGTAGACTATGTCCACAAAAAGCAAAGATGATATAACATTAGAAAAAACTGTCAACTGGAATTTCTCTACATGGATAGAGAAGAAAAGGCATTTGATCATTTTTCAGGAGTGCAGAAAAAAATCTTGGGAAAAAATACTTAACACCCACTCACAGTAAAAAAAAAAAAAAAGCAAAATAATGTTAGAAGTTAGTTTTTCCATTTCCTAAAATCTATAGAAAATTTGTGAAATGTTAGAACCATCTCCATTAAAACCAAGACCAAAAAGATGCATGCTTCTACCTCTACTGTTTAAAATTGGACTGGAATATATAACCAGAGCATATATATATATACACACATACTGAAAAGACAGAGATAATAAATGGTGACAATATGCTTCTCTAATTAGAAAATCCACAGGAACTAGTACAAAAAAAATACTCAAATGAATTAAAGACTTCACAAAGCTGTGAAGCATCATAGCAAACTCAAGAGCCTAGCCACCCAAAATCAGTAACTAATAAGGACAAATAATAGAAAATATACCAATCAAAAAAGCAACAAATATTCAAAATTTACCTAAAAGAAACCTGACAAAGATGTACGCAATCTTTTTTAGAGGCAACTATAAAAATAAGAGTTGGGGAAAAGAAGTCCCGAATAAATAAATCAGTACATTATGTTTATTCATGGAGAAAGGAATATTTTAAATATGTTGACTCCCCTTAAATTATTTACAGATTTACTGCCTACTGTGGACTGAATTATGTCTTCCCTGAAATTTATAACCTGAAGCCTCAGTGTGATTTGGAAATAGCACATTTAGGGAGGTAGTTAAGGTTAAATAGTGTTGTAAGAGTGAGTCCCTAATCTAAGAATACTGGTGTCCTTATAAAAAGAGACAGAGAAACCAGAGATCTCTTTACATATGCATACAGAGAAGAGGCCTTATGAGGACACAGCAAGAAGACAGCTGTCTGCAAGCCAGGAAGAGGGCTCTCACCAGAAACCAACCCTGATCACATCTTCATCTTGGACTTCTAACCTCCAGAACCATGCAAAAAAAAATTTATGTTGTTGGGCGGTGCCTGTGACTCAAGGAGTGGGGTGCCAGCCCCATATATGGGGGGTGGCGGGTTCAAGCCTGGCCCCAGACAAAACCATGAAAAACATTTTTTGTTGTTGTTGAAGTCAAACAGTCTGTATTATTTTATTATGGCAGCCTCAACAGACTAATACACTACCTTACATGTGGTATAAGCAACCAGCATTGGTCTGCTTTTTCCCCAATATCAACCCTGGAAAAACTATAGAAGGGAGAATGAGGAAATGACGTTAACAGCACCAAAGCAACACAAAGGAGAAATCCCTTAGGGACACCAGATCTGTGTTGAACTAGTACTTGTGTATGGACAGGTGGGGGCATACCCTCAAATAGAGACCGGCCTGCAGCAACAGAAGCAGATGACAAAATTGGCTGGAGGAAAGGGTTTAAAGTTTGGTTCTTGCTGCTTTTCAGTGTGCCTTGGGACAATGAATTTGTACTGTTTGATTAAAGAATCTGAGATGGCACCTCAGACCCTGTGTGCCAGTAACCTGGTATAATATTAGGACAACACAAAAGTTTAAGTTGTTTGAAACAGTATGATCACAGAAAATGTGTTAATAGCCACCTGAAAGATCTTTTCTGGTGAAGATTGACCTCTAAAAATATATATACTATAATCAAATAGAAGGAATGAAATGAATGCATCACACATAACAGGAATAGTCATTGTTTTATGAAAAAGTACACATACCCATATTTGTCAGAGATATAAGTACATTTTTTTTGTATTTTCATTTTTTGAGACAGAGTCTCAGTCTCCCTGGGATTGAGCACTGTTGTGTCATAGCTCACAGCAAACTCAAACTCCTGGGCTCAAGCAATTCTCTTGCCTCAGCCTCCCGAGTAGCTGTAGCTGGGACTAAAGGCCACAATGCCTGACTACTTTTTGGGACTGGGTCTCGCTCTTACTCAGGCTGGTCTTTAATTCCTGAGCTCAAGCAATCCACCTGCCTCGACCTCCCAGAGTGATAGGATTACAGCCGTGAGCCCCCGCAGCCGGCCAGAGATGTATTATTTCTTACTATGAATGAGGGTCAAAAAATAATGTCACTGAACTGGGCTGGCCAATGTTAAATAATGTCAAAAATTCTGGGTCTTATAAAATCATGCAGCTCAGCCTCATCCCATTAGAAAGTATACTAGACCTTTTAGAACAGAAGGTTCCTAAAAGTCTAAATTTGGCTGGTGAACTGGCTCTATCATCCAGTGTAATTTTTCTTTACAACCCACCACCTGTCTTGAGACCCTAATTTGTGCTGCTATTTCCCCCTCTGTATTAATACCCAGTATGGGACTTTGGCTCATTCTTTGTAGGATTTGGAACAGGATGGGGCTCTGCACAGGTTGGGCCCCTTGCTTCTTGGGAAATGTCAACTTCTAAAAATGCTCAAATGCCTTTTGTCCTCTAATCCATCAACTTAGAGCTTTCAAGGAGTTGGTATTTACCAAGAAGCCTTTACGGAAGAAGCTAGGAGGAAAATACCCTATGCGGCACACCCACACCCACACACACACTCAACTTTGAGATCTGACAGTACAACCTACTCCAGAAGCCAGGGACGCAACCTGTGCAGCGTCTCACCCCTGATTTTCACCCCTGGGAAGCTCAGGGCAGAATTGTCAGCATTAAATGCCTCCCTCCCCACTTCCACCTCAAGGGTCTTAGGGGCTCAGGTTGTGAGAAGAGAAAGGTGATGTGGAGAGACAAGGTGCGGCCCCTTAGTTAGAACCTCATTGTCCCCCAATCCCCCCCCCACCCAGTCAGAACAAAGGACTCAGAACCTGGCCTCTTCAGCCCTGCCCCCACCCTCTTGCGCTAAGGGGCCCGAGCCATTGCTGTTAAACCCAACGCACCCTTACTTCTACCTTGGGGTCTCAAGGACTAAAGACTGATCGATCGGGAGCTGGCGGATTCAGGTTAGCGGAGGGGAAAAATCCCAGGCCTTAAATGTAATAAAGAGGAGGAACTTGAGTGTGGGTGGCCACAGAGACGCAGACTGCCCCTGCTGTCTGCCGTGGGAGGCCCCAGGGAGGGGTTTTAAGCTTCGGAGTCTCTTCTTTCTTTGTCCGGGGGTTTTGGGGAAGGGAGGTGGGGTCTTGGTCTAATGTGTGTGGTTGCGAGGACTGAAAACTCTAATCTATGACAGAGGGGGCCTTCCCCTTTAAAATCCTTTTACTGTTTTCAGCTGAAGGGTGGAGGAATGGTCTTATTTGCGCCTCCGGGTCTCCGGAAGGTCTAGCTTGGTATGGGGGGGTAGTCTCTCTCTCGGGAAAGTGCCCACAGCTGTCTCATTCTCCCTCCCCTAGGTGCCCGCTTTACCTGTTTTCCTGCCCACACTGCTTAACCAGCATTATCATGCCGCGGGGGCACAAGAGTAAGGTCCGTGCCCGTGAGAAACGCCGCCAGACTCGGGGCGATGCTCAGGGGGCTCAGGCCACCGCTGTTGAGGAAGAAAGGCCTTGCACTTCCTCCTCTCTTCTTTGTGGTAGTGATGCCCAGGGCTCCTCTGCTGCTGGGTCACATAGAAAATCCAAGAGACCAGGCAGAGCCCCATCCACTGCTACTACTTCTGCAGGTGCCATGAGCCAAGATGGGGAAAGACCGAGTACCTCCCAGGCACTACCCACAGATGATTTTTCATGCGGCACACCTCTAGATAACAGGGCAATTGTGTTGGTTCAGTTCTTGCTGCGCAAGTATAATTTGAAAGAGCCCATAACAAAGGCAGACATGCTGAAGTGTGTCACCAAAAAATATAAGAAGCATTTTGATGAGATTCTCAAGAAGGCCTCTGACCTTATGGTGCTGGCCTTTGGCATAGATGTGCAGGAAGTTGATTCGAGCAGGCACTACTATGCTCTCATCAGCAAATTGGGTCCTAGCTCTGATACAAGGCTAAGTGGTGAAGAGATTATGCCCAAGACTGGCTTCCTAATGACTATCTTGTGTGTGATCTTCATGAAGGGCAACCGTGCCTCTGAGGCTGATATCTGGGAAGTGCTTAATGTAATGCAGATATATGATGGAAGAAGGCATTTTATCTTTGGGGATGCCAGGAAGCTCCTCACCCAAGATTTAGTAAGGGAAGAGTACCTAGTGTATCGGCAGGTGGCCAACAGTGATCCTCCGTGCTTTGAATTCCTATGGGGTCCCAGAGCTCACGCAGAAACCAGTAAGATGAAAGTCCTGGAGTTTTTGGCCAAGATCCATAACACAGTTCCCAGTGCCTTCCCAACCTTGTATGAAGAGGCTTTGAGGGATGAGGAAGCGAGAACCCGAGCCAGACTTGCAGCTATGATAATCGCTAGTGCCAGAGTCGTTGCACTATCCAGGGGCAATTCTGGCAATTTCTCCCAGCCCTAGTGGAGTTTGAAGAGAGTATTCAACCTTTTCAGAATATGGTGGTTGGTGGTGTTGGAGGAAATAAAGTATATATCATACCTTTGTTCTTATTGTACATGTGTAACTTGTAGATTTACCTTTTCTTTTTGTTGTAAGTTTTCAAATGTTATTTATTTTGAATATGTTTAATTAGCTTTAGAATCTAAGTATATGAATAATATAGGTAACATATTTAATGTTGTTTATAAGACTTAGTAGTTAAGAATTGTGCTATTTTATAAAATAAATTGGGAAATTTTCCATATTATTTAGTCATCTGGAATAAGAAAACATAGCACTAGAATAGGCTTTTCCTTAGAAATGTGAAATAAATCAGCAGTAAAATAGTTGCAATAAAGAAATAGAAAAAAAAACCAGAAAAGATCGTTACTTCTTTGCTTCCCTTATCTTTTCTGTTGTTCTCTCAAATAAAAGTTATTTTCATGGATTTGTGTGGTTTATTTAGAGAGTGTTTAGTGACATAGAAGACAAGGGGAAAGGAGTGGGGTGGAGGGAGGTGGAAAGGGGGAGGTACAGAGGAGGGCAGTCAAGCAAAAATGCCCTCAGGCAAGGCAACCTGGGACCTTAAAACCCTCAAGGTCCTCCAAGGGAAGTACTTTCCCAAGGGTAGTGGGTGGAAGGAAGGTGTTTGAGTGTCCAGCATGGGCGGGGCCCTGGTCTGGGATGACTGGGCAGTGGGTGAAGGTGGGCAGTGGGTTGGAGGAGGGTGTGGGAGTGGCCAGAATGGGTAGGGCCTTGGGTTGATGTGACTGGGCAGTGGGTTGGAGGAGAGTGTGGGAGTGGCCAGCAAGGGCTGGGCCCTGGGTTGGTGTGACTGGGCAGTGGGATAAAGTGGGCAATGGGTTGGAGGAAGGGTGTGGGAGTGGCCAGCATGGGCTGGGACCTGGATTAGGTGATAGGGCAGTGGGTTAAGGTGGGCAGTGGGTTGAAGAAGGGTGTGGGAGTGGCCAGCATGGGCTGGGTCCTGGGTTGGTGTGACTGGGCAGTGGGTTATGGTGGGCAGTGGGTTAAAGGAGGGAGTGGGAGTAGCCACCATGGGCTGGGCCCTGGATTAGGGTGATGAGCCAGTGGGTTAAGGTGGGCAGTGGGTTGGAAGAGGGTGTGGGAGTGGCCAACATGGGCTAGGCCTTGTGTTGGTGTGACTGGGTAGTGGGTTAAGGTGGGCATGGGGTTGGAGGAGGGTGTGGGATTGGCCAACATGGGCTGGGCCCTGGCTTAGGGTGATGGGGCTTGGGTTAAGGTGGGAAGTGGGTTAGATGGGGGTGTGGGAGTGGCCAGCATGGGCTGGGCCCTGGATTGGAGTGTCTAGGCAGTAGATTGAAGGAGGGTGTGAGAGTGGGCAGTGTGGGTTGGGCCCTGGATTAGGGTGCCAGGCATTGGGTTAAGGTGGACAGTGGGTCAGAGGAGGGTGTAAGAGTGGTCAGCATGGGCTTAGCACTGGATTGGTGAATGGGCAGTGGGTTAAGGTGGGCAGAGTTTTGGAGGAGGATGTGGGATTAGTCAGCATGGGCTTGGCCCTGGGTTGTTGTGACTGGGCAGTAGCTTAAGGAGGGTGATGGGTTAGAGGAGGGTGTGGGAATGGCCCTGGGTTGGTGTGACTGGGCAGTGGGTTAAGGTGGGCAGTGTGTTAGAGGAGAGCGTGTGAGCAGACAGCGTGGTCTGGGCCCTGGGGTGGTGTGACTGGGCAGTTGGTTAAGGTGGGCAGTGGGTTGGAGGAGGGCGTAGGATTGGCCAGTGTGGGCTGGGTCATGGGTTGGTGTGACTGGGTAGTGGGTTAAGGTGGGCAGTGGGGTGCAGGAGGGTGTGGAAGTGGCCAGCATGGGCTGGGCAGTGGGTTAAGATTTGCAGTGGTTTGGAGGAGGGTGTGGGAATGTCCAGTATGGGCTGGGCCCTAGGTTGGTGTGACTTGTCAGTGGGTTAAGGTGGGCAGTGGGGTGGAGGAGGGTGTGTTGGAAATGGCCAGCATGGGCTGGGCCCGGGATTGGTGTGACTGGGCAGTGGGTTAAGGTTGGCATTCCCTTGGAGGAGTGTGTGAGAGTGACCAGCATGGGCTGGGCCCTGGGTTGCAGGAGGGTGTGGGAGCGGCCAGAATGGTCTTGGCCCTTGTTTTGTGTGACTTGGCAGCAGGTTAAGGAGGGCAGTGGATTAGAGGAGGGTGTGGGAGTGGCCAGCATGTCCTATGCCCTGAGTTTGTGTGATGGGGCAGTGGGTTGGAAGAGGGTGTGGGAGTCACCAGCGTCGGCTGGGCCCTGGATTGGGGTGACTGGGCAGTGAGTTGGAGTAGGCTTTGTTAGTGGCCTTCATGCGCTGGGCCCTAGGTTAGTATGACTCAGAGTTGGAAGGGGGTTAAGCTGGGCAGTGGTTTAGATGAGGGTATGGAAGTGACGAGCATGGGCTTGGCCCTTGGTTGGTGTGACTCAAAGTTGAGACTGTAGGCCTGGAATGGAGAATTGCTTTGAGCTTAGCAGTTCTCCACCTGGGTGAGGGATCGGAAATTTCCTGTACTATTATCCCATTAGAGATGAATACAGTAGACAAACCAGAAATTTTATACAGTGCCATCAAGGAGTTTCTGAGGATTAAGGGTGATAGTTCCTTGAGGTGAGATGACCTGAAGCCACTGTGCTGGCACTCTATGTCATGGGTTGGGGCAGGCAGTCCCCACTCTATTAAAAGGCCATTTTAACTAGATTCTCTTTCAATATAATTTGGCAAGCTCCAAGGGAGGACTAGATTTTGGTAGGAGTTAAATAAATAAAAATAAGAGTGGTTTGGATCAAAGGGTAACAGTGAGGGAGGGTAGAAATTGGTTTGATACACATCTTATAGCAATATAAAATATATTTATTTATTTAGAAAATATATTTATATATTTTTATTTACTTATTTTTGGTGTTGCTGCCATTGCCAAGGAGGTGTTTTTCATAAAAATATTTTTCCCCCAGGCCAATTTTAGCAAGGATTTTTCCCACACTCTTTTCTACATTTTTTATTATTTCATGTCTTAAATTTAAATCTTTTATCCAGTGAGAGTCAATTTTTATCAATGGTAAGAGGTGTGGGTCTAATTTCAGTCTTCTACATGTGGGTAACCAGTTCTCCCAGGACTATTTATTAAATTGGGATTCTTTTCCACAGTGAATGTTTTCATTTGGTTTATCGAAGATCAGATGGCCAATATGTGGCTGAGTTCATCTCTAAGTTCTCTAGATAATAATTATTTTGAATTTATGGAATAATTGTTTTTTCTCCTTGTTTCAGTTTCTTTACTAAAATTATTTAGTTGTTCCTTCAATAACAGGAACAATAGTTTTGTCTTTTCTTTTAAACCCTTGGACACATTTATACTAGGTGTTTTAAAGTCCTCATTGGCTCTTTCTATTATTTCTGATTTTTCTCCTAATTACAAGTTATCTTTTACCCTTTATAGGTCATAGTTTTACTGCTTATTAACATGCCAAGTAATTTTTTATTGTATCCTGAGCATTATGGATGTTAAATTGTGAGTGTCTGGATTTTATTTTCTTTAATAAAAGTATCTGGTGAGCAGTTAATACATTTGTACATCATGCTGTTATTTTCTAGACCTATATTAAAGCTTTGCTAGAGATGGCCCATAATAATCATTATTCTTGGGATACATCAGCTTTATTCCTATGACTTAGGCTTTTCTAAAACTGTACAGATTTGGTTAGGGAGCTCAAAGAGAACTCTTCTCTCTGGGTGTTTAATATCCAAACTGTCCCGTCCATATTTATGTTCCCGTAGTTGTTTAGCTCACTTCTGTCTAGTTTTTGGATTGTTTTAAAAATTTTTTATTCCTCTGGTAGTTTCTCTTTTCCCAGCCTCATGGATTCCTGCCCTTCACATGAGAAATTTAGTGTTCAGTGAAAGACCAAAGAGGACCCTTATGTAGATTTCTAGAGCATTATCTCTATACAGCTCTCCTCTCTCCAACATCTTGTCCTACAAATTCCAGCAGTATTAACATTCCCAAATTCACTGGGTCATCAGTTCACTGAGTCCACCGTGCTCTGGTTTGGTTTATCCTCCCTAGACCACAATTTAGACTTTGCCTCTAAGAGAAATTCAGGATGATTTGGAGACTTACCTCATTTAGTTTCCTTCTTTTAACAATCATAATTCTATTTTCTAGTGTCTAAAAGCAGTTACTTCATATATTTTGCCTACTTTTATAGATGTCTACAGCAATAGATGTGGAAGCCCTTCTGAATTTGTTTTATAATGGCAAAGTTTTAAGCGTGTAATTTTAAACTAATTTTGAGATCGTAGGGAAGTTACAAAAATAGTATATGGAGTTTTCAACATAACCTTCACCCAACCTCCCCCAATGTTAACATCTTAGACAATTATAAAAAAAATTATCATAACTAGGAAATTTGCATCATCACAATAGCCTTAACCAAATTAAATGTCTCATTCAAATGTCATCATTTTTCTACTGTTGTCCTTTTTAAGAATCCCAATAAGAATCCCATATTCCATTTAATTATTTCTCCCTGGACTCCTAAGATCTATGATAGTTCTTCAAACTTTCCTTGTTTTTCATAACCCTGACAGCTCTGAAGAGTACTTATTAGTTATTTTGCTGAATATTCATCATTGTTTTTCTCATCTGGCATGTTCCCATTGTTAGACAGAGGTCTTACTCCCTTGAAAAGAGAAGCATAGAAATGGCGCCATGTCTTTCTCAGTGCTCTCACAGTTCATGATGTCAATATGTCTTATTCCTAGTGCCATTGTCCTTGATAACCTCATCAAGGTGGTCTCTCCTGGGTGTTTCCACTATAAAATTGTGATCATTTCTGCTGTGATGAACAAATATCTTAGGAGAGACATTTTGAGACTATGGAAATATCTTCTCACTTCAAATCCTTGCCCACTGATTCTAGCACTCTTTAGTGAATCATGTATGTAAGGAGGGAAATAGACATCATCATACATGCAGCAAATTCCCTAATAATATTAGCTGTCAACTATCATAATGATATACCCAAAATATGTATCCTGATATGTAAATTAGAAAAAAATGTACATCTCTTTTGTGCATTCCAGGGGTGCTTAGTTTATTCTGGCGAGTATCTCATTTTTATTCAACCTTTTTCTACATACTAATTGACATACAACAGCTAAAATGTTTCTAATTGCTGCAGATACCAGAGCTTACCCTGATCATATGCATTGGGTCTAATTCTTGCAAACAAGGAATTTAATGCCTACATTTGGCCATTAAAACAAGCTGAGGCTCCACTATTTGTCACAATGTTGGTGATGAGCCCTTTGCTGCTTGTGTGTCTTTTTTGTTATTGTTGCCAAGTAACTGAGAAACTCATGCAGCACTGCTGAGGATAAGACCTTTCCCTATTAAGAAGAAAAGGATGACAACCTGCTGTGTGAACAATAGGGAAAATACCCTTATCATTCTCAGCACAAATGCTTCATCACTAAGGGTGCATCTCTATAAAAATTTTTCTTTGAAATTTTCTGTAAAATATTCTGTTCCTGTTCACTGACAAGAAATTTTTAAAGAAAAAAATAATATCCTAACTGGTGGAATAAATGGAGATAAAATCCAGAAAGTGTATTATACATCTGTCTTTACCAAATAGCTGATATCTAAAGACTGCACATTAGGAGAGATGGAAGCAGTTATTACTACCACATGGCATCTTAACCTACTTAATTCCAACAGAAGAAGCCTCCTCCTACTGTGTTGTAGAGAAGGATAAAAGTCTCAAGTCAGATCAAAAGCCAAGTTGTGATTATTGTGAAAAGAAGAGGATTGCATACTCTTTTTTAGCTATCTATCCTCTCAAGATATAATGTCCCATTTGAAATATTTGCTGCATGAATGTCAAAAAAGTATCAGATAGTAAAACAGTGGCAGTATCTCAACTCTAAGAAAAATAGCCTTTAAAAACGGAAGTCCACGGCAGTACGGATACTAAACTCTCTCAAACATGTCATCTTAGCATTCAACAATTCCTCCAAGAAAAAAAATTACTGACTTAAACTCTCATCTGATACTTAATTTCTTTTTATGAGTAAGAAGTGGTTTTTTTAATATAACATGGAGATGTAAAAAAATTGATGCTCTTAGATTAATCTTCATGGATTGGATTTTGTTAATAGGGATAATCTTGCTCTGTTATTTAATGAAAAAAAATTTTTGAGACACGGTCTTGTTCTGTCTTCCCGGTTAGAGTGCAGTGGCATCATCATTATCATAGCTCACTATAACCTCAAACTCCTGGGCTTAAATAATCCCCCTGCCACTGCCTCTGCAAAAGCTGAGAC
This sequence comes from Galagoides demidoff, assembly GCA_963574575.1. NCBI lineage: Eukaryota > Metazoa > Chordata > Mammalia > Primates > Galagidae > Galagoides > Galagoides demidoff. The sequence continues at coordinate 23,736 of CAUYQV010029079.1, read as the reverse complement.
TATGGTTATGTGCCACCATGCCCAGCTAGGTTTTCTATATTTTGTAGATACAGAGTCCCACTCTTGCTCAGGCTGGTCTCTAAATTCTGACTTCAAGCAATCCTCCTGCCCTGGCCTCTCAAAGTACTAGGATTACAGGCATGAGCCACTGTTCCAGGCATAACGAACCATTTTATGCATGTGCTTTTCTATACAGTTGACATTTGGATAGCTAGAGTTTGAACTACAGGGGTCCCCTTACACACAAATTGTCTCCCATTGCCACCCCTGAGACAAGACCAATCCCTCCCTTTCTTCCTCCTCCTCAGCCTACTCAGTGTGAAGATGATGAGGATGAAGACCTTTTTATAATCCACTTCTACTTAATAAATAGTAAATATATTTGTCTATGATTTTCTTAATAATATTTTCTTTTCTCTAGCTTACTTTATCATAAGAATACAGTATATATTACATATAACATGAAAAGTATGTGTTAGTTGTTTATGTCATTGGTAAAACTTCCATTTCCCTTCCTCATTTCTGCCAGCCATATTCGAAATTCCCTTTATGTCAATTCCATAATTTCTATATAGGTGGGATCCTCTATATAGGTAGCTGTATCATGATCTCTTGGTATGGGGGAGGGTTTGATCTCTTCTGGCTTTTCATGTTGCCAGATTTTTGTTGTTGTTCCTCCTCATGACCTTGAGACAAGATCTTGCTCTGTCTTCCTGGCTAGAGTGTTGTTTACTTTCTTCCCCTTTTTCTCCTCCTTCTTCTTCCTTCTCTTTAATTTTCCTTGTCGCTAAGCTTCGGTGTTGGAGTGGCCTCCTTGGCTCCTACAGTCTCTTGTTGTCTCACTGTGCCTCACAACAGTGATGCTGGTCTGGAAAATCCAGTAAGTGGTGGGTGGAGTCCCTTACCCCAATCTTACAGAGTGGTTGTAAGAAGATGGCAAGGAGATGTCCCTAGTCCACCATTTTGAATCTCTTTGTAGTAAAACATTCAGTGAACAGAAGGCTATTACTAGTTAAATTATGGGGAAGTCAAAAGTTACACTCAGATTTTCAACTATAAGGAGTAGTTGCCTGACTTCTGCATTGTTCAAGGGTCATTCATACTATAAACAAGAAAAGAGGCCAGGTGTGGTGGCTCAGGCCTGTAATCCTAGCACTCTGGGAGGCTGAGATGGGTGGATTGCCTGAGCTTGGGAGTTCGAGATCAGTTTGAGCAAAAGTGAGACCCCATCTCGAGAAAAAAATGGTGAGGTGCTATGGCAGGCACCTGTAGTCCCAGCTTCTCAGGAGGCTGAGGCAAGAGAATCACTTGAGCTCAAGTGTTTGATGTTGCTGTGAGGTAAGAGGCCATGACACTCTACCAAGACTCTGTTTAAAACAAACAAACAAACAAAAACAAGAAAAGAACACTATAGGAATCTAAAATGTACAGCAAAATTAATATGTTCCTCTTTAAAGCACAAGTTCACTCTTTAATATATCCTGTTTTGAAAAATACTGACATCTTGCACCTGAGGTGTTTCGTTCCTTGTATATTGTGGCTACCAGACCCTTATCAGATATATGGTCCACAAATAATTTCTCCTGGCTTGTACATTGTCTCTTCACTCTGTTGACAGTTTGCTGTGTATAAGCTTTTAAGATTGATGCAACCCCATTTGTCTAATTATGCTTTTGTTCACTGTATTTTTGGGATCATATCCAAAAAAATTTTTGCAAAGAACAATCTCAAAAAGCTTTCCTCCTATATTTTTTTTCTAGTAATTTTTCTGTTTCAGTTCTTATTTTTAAGTCTTTAATCCATTTTGAGTTGAGTTTTGTATGTGGGGTAAAGTATGGGTACAATTTCATTCTTCTGCATGTGATTATCTAGTTTTCCTAACATCATTTATTAGAGAGACTTTTTTTCCTGTTAAGTGTTCTTGACATTTTTGTCTAAGAGCAGTTTATTGTAGATGGTATGAATTTATTTCTGGGCTCCTTACTCTGTTCAATTGGTCTATATATCTGTTTTTGATTATTATAGCTTTGTAGTACATTCTGAGGTAGGGTAATGTGATAACTTCAGCTTTATTTTTTTCTCAAAATTGGTTGACGATTATGGGTCTGTTCAAACTTCATTAAAAAATGAGCAAAGGACCTGGAAAGATATTTCTCAAAATAACACATATGAATGTCCAACAGGTATATGAAAAAAATGCTCAGTATCACTAATCACTAGGAATATGCAAATTAAAAATGTCACCTAATAGCTTTTAGGATGGTTATCAAAAAAACAAGACATAAGTGTTGGAGAGAGTGTAGAGAAAAGGGAAGCCTTATACACTGTTAATGGAGACATAAATTAGCAAAGCCATTATGGAAAACAGTACAGAGTTTCCTCAAAAAACTAAAAATAGAATTATCTCACAATTCTGTAATTCTACTTCTGGGTGTATATCCAAAGGAAGCGAAATCAGTGTGTCTAAGTGAGTCTTGCACTCCCCCTGTTCATTGTAGCATTATTCACGATAGCCAAGATATGGAATCAACCTAAGTATCCATCAACAGATAAACCGGTAAAGAAAATGTGTTATATGTACTCAATGAAATTCAGTCTTTAAAATGGAGGAACTTCTGTCAAATGCAACAACATGGATAGACTTGCAGGACATTATATTAGTGAAATAAGCCAGGCCCAGAAAGACAAATACCACATGATCTCACTTATATGTGGACTCTGAAAAACTTGAACTCAATAGAAGCATAGAGAAGAATAGTGGTTACCAGAGGCTATTAGTAGGAAGGACAGGCTTACTGGGTAGATGTTTGTTAGAGAATATAAAATTTCAGCTAGACAAGAAGAGTTACATTCAGGAGATCTATTGTACAACATGGTGAGCATAATTAATAACAATGTATTTCATACTTGAAAATCACTAAGAGTAGATTTCAATTGTTCTTACCACAATAAATTATAAGTACATTGGGTAATGGATATGTTAATTAGCTTGATTTAGTCCTTTCACAACGTATGCATGTATCAAAATATCATGTTATATACTATAAATATTTACAATTTTAATTTGTCAATTAAAAAAATACTGACAGCCGGGTGGCACCTGTAGCTCAAAGGAGTAGGGCGCCAGCTCCATATGCCGGAAGTGACGGGTTCAAACTCATCCCCTGCCAAAAACTGCAAAAAAAAAAAAAAAAATACTGACAGCCTTTCCCAGGAATAGAATAAAATACTTCCCTCTCCATCTCCTTTAAATGGGCAGTCAAATACCAAAAAATAAAACTTCAGCATTGAATAAGAAAGCTTTAGAACACTAAAACAGTTTGATTCTTCTCATTCAGGTACAAATTTCTTAATCATAAGGAAAAGGATGCTATTCTACAGAGAAAATAGAGGACACTTTTCCTGACTTATGTGTTTGCCTCCAATTGTCTAGTTGTTAATATGTTATCAACAAATTAGCCATGTTTGTTATTAATATTATTATTGGTGTTCTCATTATATAATAACACTACAGAAGCAGTAGGCTATTTTGTATAACAAGACAAAGCTTTTATTTCCTTTAATCATTTTGACTCACTGTTACAGAATACAAAGCTAAAAGGTTTGAGTCTCTTCCTCAAAATAATATAAGGTCATGCTGACATAAAATCATATATGCCAATAACATGGGAGATTCAAAGACCCAAGGGAAAAAATTGAACAGTTAGAATGCCTGATGTGGCCTAAATATATGGAATATGCATGTAATTCCATATATATATGGAATATTAGAATACATGTGTAATAATCTAATTTTTAATGCTGGTTACCTTGAAAAAGAAGTATCGTATATAATAATCAGTGCATTCATTTATAAAACAAACATTTATTGGCTTTCAAAATAAAAAACTTGTCAGATTCTTCTAGTTTTGATTATAGATGTCAAACATGTTCTGATATGCTCATGACTCACCTGTATGCCTTTCATTTTGTTAATTTGACCTTGTGCGATTTTATATCAGAGACTTGAACAAGTGCAGTATTTCCAAAAGTAACCCAGAGTATTTGTTCTAGGAGTGATGAGAGCAAATTAAATTCTTGTCCCTCAGGGTATTCAAGTATATAGTCGTCTACATAAATCACATATAAATATATACAAGATGAGTATCTTTGGAAAGTTCTCACGTCACATATGCAGAAATAAAAATAAATTCATCATTAAGACCAGGAACGAAGCATATGGAAGTCACATGTGCAGGAACAATAGAATGAATGAACTGATAGTAATATTTGGGCCACTATTTCATTTATCTAAGCCAAAACTTCTTTTTTTAAAACCACAGATTTCTTGTGTGATTTGTTGCACAGAATTAGATAAGTGAAACACTGGAGAATGTTTTCACAATTAAATCTTAACTATTTTAGAGCTCTTTTAGGATTATATAGAGGCAGAAAAGTATTTCTTTTTTTTGCTTTATAAATTAGTCTTTGTTTAAAATGAATATTAACCCCCAAAATAAATTTTGTTCTTGGGTACACGTTGCTTCAAGTGAATCCATAATCCATCAATAAATATTTATTGTATTCCCAAGGCATTTTTCTATTTAAGCCAAAGCATCTTAAGTCATTTTATCAATGTCTCAAACCAAGAATTCGAAGATAGATTCTTCCTCACTGAAGAACAGAGATATGTTTTAGACCTATTTAAAATTTTATAAGTGATGTGTATTAACTCTAGTGTTTTTTTTTCCTTAAGCTGCATTTAAGATTTATTGATTATGCATTTTCTTGATGGTCCTGCAAGCAAAAGTTGACCCATTTGTATATAATTAAAGAAAAAGTCAACTTGGGTGTAAAGAAAAATTTCATTTTGATCATTGAAATATAAAGTGAAAGAGTGAAATTCCTTTTATTGAGTTAAATTCTTCATTTACATAGAAATTAGTACATGTCAGATATTATTATTACATGAGATGATGAATGGATACAGCATACAGATTGTTATGTGGAGATTTTCGTAATATCTATTAACATTTCCATTGTTTAAAATAATATATGCATGGGCAGTGCCTGTGGCTCCAAGGAATAGGGCGCCGGCCCTATATACCGGAGGTGGTGGGTTCAAACCTGGCCCTGACCAAAACCTGCAAAAAAATAAAATAAAATAAAATAATATATGCATAGTTAAGACTGAAGTGTAGCTGCCTAGCATTAGGAACTAATACACTCACACATGCCCCTCTACACACACTTGTATGTTGATTTCAGACGTTTTTTGCAGCTGAAGGGGGTGGGGAACCAGCTCAAACTGATCTAAATACAAATTTTATTTGTCCACATAATTGGCAATGAACTTGTAGGTCAGAGTTTAGGTTTGGCTTAAGCCAATAACTTTTGCTTCATTTACTTGAAATTATCTTGACTTTATCCACACTCCTTTTCCACGTTTACTCTGGTAGCAAGATCGATAGGGCCATTCTGGCCCTCCAAAACATGTACAAATTTGCAAAGGATAAGAGAGAACTCTTGTGCTGCAATACTCCGGGAGACTTTGCTTTCCCCTCCTGATTACCTGTTAATGTCATATGCCCACTTTGGCCCAGTATCCAGGAGATAGTCTGGATATTACTTACATTGAACCAGTTAGGAAAATCACCTGAGGCACAAAGAGAGAGCATTGAATGTTTGACTGAACTCAAGATTCTGTTCGGATTTAGATAGAGGGAAATGCATGTTATGAGACCTTCAACAATGCCCCCTGCAATTGAACACTGCTGTATATTCTGCTACATTGATAATACTGTATTTATATTTTGGATGGACTAGTATCTATAATAACCTAAGTGATAAAATCGTATTTTGCATGATAGTCCATCGTATGAACATGAATGCATATATACATCTCATTTTATTACTATTCTATACCTCTAAAAATGAAAAATTCACTAAGTCAAAAAGAAAGGAAATAAGGAGATATGTATTTAATTAGAAATAAAATGAGTTCTAACTCTTTCATGAATATATTCTGTGCAAGGACTTCTTGATGATTTCTTGCATTAGGAGAGATAATATTAAGCCCAATAATTTCAAGTCAGGCTAAATCTCTCTACATTGTAAATGATGAGCTAAAAGCTCTTCAATTTACAGGTATTTTACCTACAGCATAGGCCTTGGTCTTTGAAATATTTTAAGTGAAATTCATTTTTCATTGTTATGCATTAAAATTTCTCACATGGGGCTTCCAGTTTGGTTTATCTTTACAAAGTTAACAAATAATAAGAATAATAAAGATTGGCCAGTCACTCCTCTGTTCTTACATACGTTTCTCTGGCTTTTCCATTCTGTCCCACACTGGGGCTTACCCCAGCAGAAATATTTATCCCAGATTCCTGACTCAACTGGTTTCAACTATAGTCTGCCAATGGGAGACGCTATCAGAAGAAGGGTGAATAAAAGAGGAAGGTATTTCCACCCTCTGCCTCTGGGACATACTCAGCAATAGCTGCTTCTGGCTGGCTCCAGTCTTCAAGAATTGATTCTAAATTCCTCCAAGAGACCCTAGTTAGTTTCTGGGTTTCAGTGACCCCAACTCCTCCTTTGATCCCTTCATCCGAGGAATTGCAGTGACTTTTGAGATAGCTAGTCTCTGATTTGCCTCATCATTTCCTGTTTGGGTTTTCAGCAATTCCACAGTCTATGTAATCAATTCCCAATATCAAATTTCCTCTGCTTTAAGTATTCTGAAGGATCTCTGTTTCCAGACTAGATTATAACTGATACATAATCACATGCAGTTTTATTTAATTTACCTGTACTTAACCCTCTGTTATCTGTTTGCTGTTCTCACACCCATACTCGAAATTACTCTGGCAACCTCATTAATGGAAGAAATATTGCCAAGTCTCAAGTGTGTACTTTAGTTCACTGCATACTTCTGCTCCCTTTGACATTGCTGACTTCCTTTTTCATAAGCTACTTCCTTTATTTCGACAGTACTAATTTTTATTGTATCTACCTATTTACTTAACCTCTTTCATGATCAATTTTTTTTCACAGTTTTTTTTTTTGGCTGGGGCTGGGTTTGAACCCACCACCTCCAGCATATGGGGCCGGTACCCTACTCCTTTGAGCCACAGGTGCTGCCCCTCATGATCAATTTTTAAAAGCAATGTTGTTTCCTCTCATCTCATCGCTCTACCTGGATGGAATTAGCTAATCTTAAGATTTTAAGTATCATTTAATGATGACGGTTCTCAAACTATTTCTCCACACTGCCACTGATAACCATTGTTTTATTCTCTATCTCTGTGTATTTGCTTTTTTACAGTATTCTTGTAGAATCAGAATATATTCTCTAAAATTTACTTCCTCTCTAAAATGAGATATATGTAAAAATTCCAGCATTTTCAATTTAACAATAATATAACTGTAATTTCCCATTTCTTTAATTCTAAGTTTTAGGGTAAGCAAAACTTGTAACAGTCAATATGTAAAATGATAAACACCTGCGTTTCAGGGATCTTGTCAATTATTTCTGTACATTTAGTACCTAGAAAAATGCCTGGCCTCCATAGGCACTCCATAAATATTGTTTGAACACAAGTAAATTAGATCAAAAAGGGCAATATTACTACTAATACATTGATACCTTACCATTAGTAGATTGTTATTCATTTATGGTTCATTAGTGTTGTGCTCCAATTATTTAAAGAAATATACATCTGAGAACTAAAATATAATATTTTCATAAATAATGATACTCTAAATTTTACTTAGGTCTGCAGAAAGTTTTAATAATATTGACTATGGTTGAACACGTGGTTGTTAATGAAATCAAAGTTTAATAGATGATAGAACCAGTATAATTGTCTTAGTCTTCTATTCTTACTGCTAGAACGAAATGCTTCGGACTGGATAATTTACAAAACGGGATTTATTTCTTACAGCTGTGGAGGCTGGAAGTCCAAAATCCAAGTGCTGGAAGATTTGGTGTCTAGTGAGAGCTGCTCTCTGCTTCCAAGATGGTACCTAGTTTCTGTGTCCTCTAGAGAGGGGAAAGACAGTCTCCTCATGTGGAAGAAGGACATAAAGGCCAGGAAGTTATCTGAAGCCTGTTTTATAAGAGCACTAACCCATTCATGAGGGCAGACCCCTCATGACTTAATAATCTCCGAAAGTCCATACCTTTTAACATTATTACATTAGTAATTATGTTTCAAGATATGAATTTGGGGTGGACACATTGAGACCATAGCAATAACAAAACATAGGAAAAGCTGGGGGGGAAAGAGAGATATGAAGCTATACTCAGGCCATTAATTGAAAACAATGTCTAAAATAATACCTAAGATTGTTGGTCTGTTTCTTTTCTGTCGACTTTAATATCTTGCCATAATAAGGGAAATATTATAAGTATATGAAAAAGAACAAATGATGATGCCTCCAACTGAGGGTACTGGTTGACATGGACGCAGAAACCAGAGATGTCAACAATTATGTCAAAAATCATTACAGTTGTAAGAATTCAGAATCAATTTAAACTCTGAAAAATTTAATAATAAAGGGAATACCATTCATATATAGCCATAAATAAACCTATCTTCATAATGTTTCTTCAGTCATTAATCAAAAGTAAAATGAGGTTTAATACACTGTTTGATAAAGTTATGGAAAATCAAAAGAAAAGAGTTGATTGCTGAAAACTTTTGAAGATTTAATTGTGCAATGCATTTATAATAATGTGTTATTTCTGAATTACATGATTCAGAAGCAAATATAAAAGGTAATTTTAATTACATGCATGATAGAAAATATTTATGAAAAAGCTAAAATATATTTACCAACTTTCCAAGAATAACATTTAAATTTGTAAGTTATATAACCACATAATAAAAGACAAAGAATAACTAAAATACAATTTTTTCTACCGAATACTTTGCCATATTTGCATTATATATGTTATTTTTTAATATAAAATATGCACAAATTAAGTTTTATCTTTCACCTTATTTCAGTTTCTACCACTAAAAGTAGCTCTTATATTGCAGTTGGTATGTACCCATCCCCTAACCAGCTTTTAACATTTTTCATATGCATAAATACACATATAACCATAATAATCATAGTAAATATAGCTGACATTTATTGAGCATAAATCTGTGAGACATACTTTCCTATATACTTTATAAGGATTAATTTACATAAGCTATGTAAGTAACTCCTTATGAGGTTCAGTTCTAGTGTTCCTATTTTAAAGATGAGGAAATTAAAGTGCAGAGAGGATAAATAAACTTTTCCACAATGACACTATTAGGAATTTTTATAGTAGGATTTGAACCCAGGTAGTCTGTCTCTAGAGCCTGGAATTTTAACCACTAATTATACTACTTTTTAAATTAAAATTTCTATTTTGACATAATTATATGTTTACAACCGGCTGTAAGAAATAATACAGAGAGATCCTGTGTAACCTTTATTCACTTTCCTATAATGGAAACATCTTTATAAAACATAAATGCTACCTATCAACCAGGCTATTTACATTAATACAGTCAAAATATAGAACAATTCCATCACCACAAGAATGCTTGGTTTTGCCCTTTATAATAAATAACCATTCCCAATTCTTGACCCCTGGAAACAATTAATCTCATCTTCATTTCTATAATTTTATTGAGAATATTATATAAATGAAATTACAGTTTTTAAGTTTCTGGATATTGATTTTTGTTAATCACCATGATTTCCTGGAGATGTATTTATGTTGTTTTATGTACTGATATTTTATTCTTTTTTTTATTGCTGAATAGAAATTCCACAGTATATATCACAGTTTGTTGAACTATATATCCATTGAGGGATGTTGGATTGTTTCCAATTTAGGCTATTACAGTTTAAACCTGCTATAAGCAGTATATATTAGTGTATAACTTTGGATGTGAACATAAGTTTCACTTCTCTGGGATAAACTCCCAAGAGTGCAATTCTGAGGTGTGTAGTAATTGCATGTTTGACTTTATAAAAAAAAGCGGGGGGGGAGGTCAAACTGTTCCCAGAATGTCTACACCATTTTACATCTCCACCAGCAATACATTAGTTATCTATTTTCTCCACTTCCCCATTAGCATTTGGTGTTGTCTTTTTTTTTTTAATTTTACCCATTCTGATAGATGTGTAGTGATATCTCATTGCTGTTTTAATTTGCATTTCTCTAATGTCTAAAAATGTCTTTTGCCTATTTTCTGGTTGTGTTGTGCCCCAGAGTTCCCCAGAGACCACACAACCAGACAAGCCAAATTTGCAAGGGAGTCTCTTTATTCAGGAGCCACCAACGACTACCTCAGTGTTCCAACGAGGGGTTTCTGAGAATAGCCCCAAGTGCTTAAGGGGTCAGGTTTTTAAGGCTTGGTCTGTATCCTGGTTGGCATGCAGGCTCCCCAGGTGCATCTGGGTAGGATAGGAAGGAAGTATTGTACAGAAGCAGAATTTTGCTGTTAGTCATACATCATACATATTTGTTTTAATATTTTTCCCCTGTACATCTTAGCTTCAGTACTTTCCCCGCCTGGTATTGTTTAAAGGTCAGTCCAGGGATAGTTGGTGCCTCCCGGTTTGTTTCCCAGGGAGTTAACCAAGCAAGAAACTGGGAGTGAACTAGAAGCAAGAAATCAATTTGGGCAGTGCCTATGGCTCAAAGGAGTCGGGCGCTGGCCCCATATGCCGGAGGTGGTGAGTTCAAACCCAGTCCCAGCCAAAAACTGCAAAAAAAAAAAAAAAAAGAAAAGAAATCAATTAGTACTTTCTCATTTATCTTAGGAGTGAACTAGACTTATTTCATTTTTTTGTTTTGAAAGCTTGCAGCTGGGAAATTTGCCAGGTGTTAAGTGGTATTTTTCCATTATAGCCTAGGCCTGACACTTTTCTGCTTTAGCCTAGGCCCAGTAGGCCTAACAGTTGGATCATTTGTTTTTTCTGTAGAATTTTGAAAGTGCTTCATATATTTAAGACATTAGTTCTTTATTGGATAACTGTGTCCTCATCTTCTTAAAAGGATCTTTCACAGAGCAAAGTTTTTAACTTTTATGAGGTATAATTTATCAGTTTCCTTTTATGGATAATGATTTTGGATTTAAGTGAAGAATTCTTTGCCTAGTCCTACATACCAAAGATGTTCTCCTTCCCCCCCCCAAAAAAAAGTTTTACAGTTGTACACTTACTATTTAAGTGTATTCTTTGTTTTTAAGTTAAGTTTTATATAAGAAGTGAAGTTTAGGTCAAAATTCTTTTTTACTTAGAAATATTTAATTGCTGTAGCATTTCAATTTATTGAAAAGGTTATGCTACCTCTGTTGAAATGCTTTTGCATCTTTGTCAAAAATCAGTATCCTACTCAGTTCTACCAACATTACCCTAACAGAGATATCCGAGCAGTGCTGCCTGATGCCACCAAGCTGGGATGGAATGTTAACTCTTGCTTAGTCCCATAACACTGTTGAGTGGGTGAGTCAGAGAATAATCACTTTTTCTGCAGGATGGAGGTGAAAGATCAGCTCCCTGATAGCTCCCTCTGAAGTCCCCACGGGGAGATGTATAATTTTCCCATTAATGTTCAGAAGGGCTGGTGTCACTAAAAATCTTTTCTATTTTGGGGCCACCCTTTTATGTATCCTTTGGCTAGGCAGGGAAGAGTTCCCTTGAAGATATTTTCACCTGTGTCTGTTCATAGTTCTAGGTTGGAGGCATCTGGAAATCTCATCCTGGATATATGGAAGGCAGTAGGGACACCAAGGGGGCTCACCGCAGTGTCAGTCCTCACGTCTCGAGGTTTCCACCTTTCAATCTCCTATGTTTATTTGTAGTATGCTTAGAGGGTTTTTTTCCTCAATTTTTAATTTTTATTTTTAGGAAGGGGGATACAGAAGGAATGAAACTACTCTATCTTCACAGGTACTAAAATACCCCACTGACTTTTAATATGTGATATTGTTTTGATGTATATCAGTGGGTAGTATACTATACCTATTATTTTATCTGTTAAATTTTCCAATCAACAGGGTTTCACGTTTCATCCATGATGATATTATAGCTCTATTTTGTGCATTTTTCACAGCTGTATAGTATTCAATGTATGAATTCACCATCATTTATTTGTTTTCTTCTATTATGGACATTTAGATTGTGTCAAGGTTTTCACTCTTTAAAAATGGCAATAAATGTCTTTATACATATGTGAGATGGATTTTCTCTGTAAGTAGAATTGCTATAACCAGATTAATAGATTTTTAATAACCAGCCATGGCCAAAAAGAATTTAAATGATTAAAGTAGTTGTATCAATATACATTACATGGTAAATAACCACTTACAAATCTTCTTAATCTCAGCAACGAATGAAGTATTAGCTGGTTGTATTAATTTACGTTTTTCAAATTTCTAATAATACTGTTTTTTATGTTAAATTAAGGTTTCTTGTTCTGTAAAATTCTTATTTGCAGGCTTTTTTTTTTTTTTGAGACAAAGCCTCAAGCTGTCACCCTGTAGAGTGCCGTGGCATCACAGATCACAGCAACTTCCCACTCGTGGGCTCAAGTGATTCTCCTGCCTCCACCTCCCAAGTAGCTGGGACTACAGGCACCCGCCACAACGCCTGGCTACTTTTTTTTTTTTTTGGTTGCAGCCCTCATTGTTGTTTGGTGGGCCCAGGCTGGATTCTAACATGCCAGCTCAGGTGTATGTGGCTGGCGCCTTAGTGGCTTGAGCCACAGGTGCCGAGCCGGCTTATTTGTTTTAGGTTTTTCATTAATTCTTTATAGGAGTTATTTGCTGTGGTATTCCAAATACTTATAAGATATGGTTTGCAGATGCTCTCTTTTGTATATGTATGATATCATACTTTATTAATTCTGCTGTTAAGTGACAATTTTTGCAACATTGCATTTCTGAGATTTACCTATTTTGGAAGATGTTGCTTAATTTCACCTTTCACAATTATATAAATACTAATTTTTATATATCCTTTAACCTGATATATAATAATTTGGGGAAGATGTTGCTTAATTTTTATATATCCTGTAACCTGTTACATAATAATTTTTGGAAGATGTTGCTTAATTTTTATATATCTTTTAACCTGTTACATAATAATTTTGGAAAATGTCACTTAATTATTATGTTACATAATAATTTTTGGAAGATGTTGCTTAATTTCATCTTTCACAATTATATAAATAATAATTTTTATATATCCTTTAACCTGTTACATAATAATTTTTATATATCCTTTAACCTTAATTTCATCTTTCACAATTATATAAATAATAATTTTTATTTATCCTTTAACCTGTTACATTAAGATTGTTTTCATTTTGCTCATTAATATAGACAGTGCTCTAATAAATATGTATCCTTGCTCTAATAAATATGTAATCCCACACGTATCGTTGGGAAAATTTGTAAAAGTTCTACTAGTAGACAGATTACTGATCTATATGCTAGGTAGGCATTATAACAGGTAGAATACTCAGCTTTCTCTGCAAGATTTCCATTTTTTAGAATACATGCACTTTCTCCAATTTTTTTAATACAACACTAATCTAGGTACTGCTGTGAAGAGATTTTGTAGATGTCGCTGAGTCCCCAGATCAGTTGACCAAGTGCTGTCTCAAAAACCAGTTAAGTGTAGAAGAAGTTAACTGATGACCCCATACTGAACCTCAGAGTCAAAGCATTCTATAATAGACATACTCTTATTTGTACAAAAAATAAAAATAAAAACAGTTAAGTGAGACATAATTGACTGTGGTCTCTGCAATTTCTACCACTGGGATGGTAATTCTATATTTGCCTTTGATAAAGTGTCTAATAACATGCATTATAATGCTTTACTGTATAGCCTTATGTGTAGTCTTAAAAACTTTGGAAACTGAGAGGACTTAATCCACCTTGCATGGATGTATTAACTTTAAAGCATATCAATTCTTTATTTTTTGAAGAAAAAACTGCCAAATCCTTCTATAAAGCAATTCATCTTTGAGTTCTATCTTTTCCTTTTTTTTCTTCTTTTTCTTTCTTTTTCTTATCCTTCACCTTTTCCTTCTTCTTACATGTCCCATATCAATTATACAAATATGAAAAAGGAGGCATTCAAAATTTGGGGAAAGTATATGTGTGTGTACACACATACATACACAGGGCATCCCAAAATTCATCCATAAAGTTGTCATGCATAGGAAAAATAGGAAATGGTAGCTAAATATATATTTAATTACAAAATTATATAAAATATTATCTGTGTGTCAACCACCCCTTTGTAAAATATATAGTTTTATCTATCTATCATCTATCTCTATCTATCTATCTATCTATCTATCTATCTATCTATCTATCTATCTATCTATCTATCTATCCATCCATCCATCTCTCTATCTATAATTATCTTAGTCCATTTTTGTTGCTATAAATGAATACTTGAGGCTGGGCAATTTATAAATAAAAGAAGTTTATGTGGCTCATGATTCTGAAAGCTCCACAAGAAGCATAATGCCAGGGTCTGTTTCTGCTGAGGGCCTTGGGGACCTTCTATTCATGATAGAAGGTGAAGGGCAGCAAGCATCATGCAACTAGTAGAGGGAAGCAAGAGCGAGAGGAAAGGGGGATGCTGGGCTCGTTGTAACAAGCAAATCTCATAGAAACAAACAGAATGAGAATTCACTACCATGAAAAAGGCACCAAATCACTTATGGGGATCCACTCCCATGATCCAAACAGCTTCCATTGGACCCAACATTTAATACTAGGGATCAAATTTCAATGTGAGACTTGGAGGATGCACACAAACCATATCCAAATTATAGCAGTAACTTTAGGAGACATTATCCCAGCAGAGAAGGCCCCTTTCAATGTCCCTTAATTATAGAGCCTATTTCCTAGGGAGTAAAGGAAAAAATGTGCCTAAAAGGAAATGAGCAACATGAGAAGAAAAGGTTGAAATTCTTTCTTTTTTTTAATTTTTTTTAATTGAATGGTAACTATGTACATTAATGCACTTCTAGGGTACAGTGTGGAGTTTTCACATGCAATCTGAAATACTTCCATCAAATTGGTCAACACAGCCTTCATGTCATTTTCTCAGTTATTGTTTTAAATCGTTCACATTCTACTCTTAGAAAGATTCACTTGTACCCCTGTAAGAAAAACCTCAGAAGTGATCCCTCTAATCCCCCTCCCTCCACCCATTCCCCCCCTTCTCCCTCCCCCCTCTCCATATTCTTAGGCTATTTGGTTATAGCTTTCATATAAAAGGTATAAATTAGTTTCATAATAGGGGTGTGTACAGTGGATACTTTTCCCTCCATTCTTGTGATACTTTGCTCAGAAGAACATTCTCCAGCTCCATCCACGTGAACATGAAGGACGTAAAGTCTCCATCCTTCTTAATGGCTGCATAGTATTCCATGGTGTACATATACCACAGTTTGTTGATCCATTCATGGATCGATGGGCACTTGGGCTTCTTTCATGACCTGGAAATTATGAATTGGGCTGCAATAAACATTCTGATACAAATATCTTTGTTGTAATGCAATTTTTGGTCATCTGGGAATATACCTAATGAAGGAATTGCAGGGTCAAATGGCAGGTCTATTTTTATTCTCTAAGTGTTCTCCAGATGTCTTTCCAAAAGGAATGTATTAGTTTACATTCCCACCAGCAGTGTAGGAGTGTTCCCTTTTCTCCACATCCACACCAAGGGTTGAAATTCTTATAACACTCTATTGGAGGTCAAATATTTTTGGAAACTCAGCAATGCTTTGTGATGGCTTTGGATAAGATCTGTTGGCACAAAAGACCATCCAGTACAAGGTCATATGTCCCATAAGAAATGAACATAATAGTTGAAGATCTAGACTCTATCTTAGGAGTTCTATTCAACTCAAGAAGCAAAAATCAGGTTCTTGCTGACATAAACATTTGAGTATATAGTATTTAAGTTTTTGCAAATGCAAGGAGGAGGTCACACGTGCTTCATAATCTTTAAGTAGAACAACATATGAAGTAACTGTATAGTCTCTGACAGAAAGTGGATACTCAGGAAAAGTTAGTTATTTACTAACTTCTCTACACACACCAAGAAAAACAGAAAAGTTTTTATCACTTGTTTGATTGGAATTTGCAGATTTATTTTCGTCATTGCAAAGCCCAAACTCCCTATTTCCCTACTGATTGATCTCCCTTCATCCTTAAAAAATTTTCCTTACCATTACAATAAAAGCTCTTCTATAAAACAGCACTAATTTCAGTATGTTAGAGCCATTTTCTGTCCTCCCAACATATGAAATGACTTCCTGAGGCTGATCAACATTTATTAAGCCAAATATGTGGTGGCTTCCAATGAAATCATTCTTAATTAAATCAATATTAGAATTTTGGAATTGTATCCCGTTATAGCTGAACTTTATTGAATTTAAATGATCTCATTATCAAAATAATTATACATTAAAAACTCAAAGTTCATGTCAAATTAATAAATGTGAAACTGTGGGAAATACTTTATTTTCTGACTTTGTTTATTAACAGACTCAGTCTGAGTCTGTGTATCATAGTAGTGCACTTAATCAAGGTAATCAAACTTTTAAAATCCAAATAAATGGAGCAAATAATTAGGCCAACATTTTTGCTCAGTTATCCTCCAATCATTAAAAAAACAATGGCAACAAAATGCCCCAAATTGGGTAACTTATAAATAATCGAAATTTATTTCTCACAATTCTGAAAGCCAGGGAAGTCTCAGATCAAGGTGCTGGCAGATTCAGTAACTGGCAAGGGCTTGCACTCTGCTTCTAAGATGGCTCCTTAGTGCTATATCCTCTGGAGGGAATGAATGCTATGTCTCACATTGGAGAAGGGGCAGAGGGCAAAAAGGGACAAATTTGCTCCCTTGATTTCTTTTATAAGGGTGCTAATCACTTCTATGAAGGTGGAGCCCTAATCACCTCCTGAAGGTCCCATCTCTTCATGCTACTGGTCACTAAGTTTCACCTTAGTGAAATTTAGAGGGACACAAGCACGAAACTGTAGCCCCTACCTTATATATGATATCAATGAACAATGTAGTACTATTTTTGAGATGATAATTATATAAACTTATTTTTCCACATTCTCTTAAAAGTAGCCTACTTTTTAAAGATTAAAGACATTAGTTTTACTTCAAATATTATGTTTTCCCATGGTAACAATGTGATCTATAATGCACAATTCCTATACTACTGCAAAACTTGAATTCTTGATTTTATTTAAACTCAAAATATTTTTTACAAGCCTTCTCCCCTCTCCCTCCCCTCTTCAAAAACATGCATTTTTTAAAATTTAGAAGTATCATAATTTTCAAAATGATTTTACTCAACTCACCATAAAATCAAAACCTCCTTTTGGCTTAAGTTATGGATATTTTCTTACTCTTATTTTTTTATTTGGCACACAAAAGAGCTACTAATTTTAAATCTAAAACATATTTATAAATATCTCACACATTTAAAAGTCTTTTGAATACAATTATGGCCTGTTTTATAATGTTTTTAACAATCACTTGCAAATAAAAGAGATTTGATAATTGCTGAAGGAAATTATATTTTCCTTACTAACATATGTAGCTCTATATTTAAGAAGAGCATCAAGAAAACAGAAGCATCTTGCTGCACTCAGTGCAAATAAGTACAATGAAATGTGCGTTTAAGTCTTTGGTAAACACATAGTGATTTGTTTCCAAAAAAGTTAAAGATATTGTGTTAAAAACTACCCAAGATATTATATATTTCAGCTTTAAACATGAAGAAAACACTAGCCCATTGATGAATGAAACTCTGTGCCATCGATTCTGATTTGGTAGACTGGAGTCAAAATGTTCAGGCAAGTGAGAAATATCTTACTGAAAATGAGTATGAATTATGGATTCTGAAAAAGCACCGGTAGTTATTACATTGTTTGAGGCCCTCATGACGAATGTAACTATAAGTTATTGCAGCCCAGACTGCATCAGTGATCTGACAATGAAATTATTTATTTATGTGTGTTCACAATCCTACAAACACTTATGGCATTTCGTTTCATTCTTAATGCTAAATAAGAGATGAAGGGTCTGGACAGGGTTTGCCTTTACACACTTAAGTGAGAAAATTCAGGCTGAAAGAACATAATTGCCAAAGGTAACAGTGCGTGAGTGTGCCAGGCCAGACTAGAACTCATATATTTGGGGCCCAGAGCCTCTTCTTTCTAAGGTTGTACAGAACTGTCACTTCCAGAATTTTTTGGATCCAAAAATATCCCATAGCTAATGCCTTCCTCACCCTCACTGGCTGCTACCTTACACATCCCTTCCTCACTTATACTGAGCTAATTTGCTTTCACTTGAGTTTGTAAATGTGACTCTGACCCCAGATGGATTTAGAACAGATTTTTATTTCTATTCTTGTCTCATGGGGAGAGACTTAAGAATGCTTTTTAAATACTTGTGAAATTAAATGTGCCAAAATTATATGAAGTTAGAAACTCTTTAAATGGATAGCAATTCCAAGTAATCAAATACATTAGGAAATTCAGACCGGGTCATTTTGCAATGTCAAAAGTGTAAAAAACTCCCAAGTATCTAATTTAAAATGAAATCTTTTCTTATGTTTATAGAAGACTCAATTCTCCTCTTCGTTTTGTTTCTGCAGTATTTATCTCCACCTCTCACTATACAGTCATATAGATATCCATCCCAGGGGACATATCAATGAGCCTCCTTAATTGAGCCAGGTAATCTTGGAGAAAGATTCACTGAAAGAGGGCCAGAATTCTACCAGAAATAGTCAGACTTAAAAGTACTGGTCTAGTGGAAGCTCTGTAAAGCCCCAGGGGAAATTTGGCACTGTCTGAAGCCAATTTTGATTGCCATAACCGGGGGAGAGGTGCTGCTGTTATCTAGGAAGTAAAGGTGAGCAATACTGCTAAGCTAAGCTTCTTCTAATACACAAGACACCCTACTCACATGCACGTGGAATTAGTCTATCCAAAATCTTAATAAAGCTAGTATTGGAAAGCACTGATGTGGGTAGGTATGGATCTCATTTTTAACTATAGTAACATAGTAAAAAGCTTTAGATACTTAACCTCATAGCATGCCCTAATTCACTGACAATGAGATAAGTTTATGGTATCTAGTGCATTGTCCAGTATAGTAGTCACTAGCCCTCTTGTGGTTATTTACATTTAAATTAAAATTATCATTGCATTAAGATTTCAATTTCTTGTTTGCACTAGCGAGATTTCAAGTGCTAAGTAGCCACATGTGAGAGGTTACTGTACTAGAATATTTCCATCATCGCAGAAAGGTTTATTTCATAACACTCATCTAGAAACCCTACATGTGACATGTGAATACAATGAAAGTGACATACATGGTCCATAGGGAGATACCTTGTGTGTGTGTAGGGGAGATGATGTGGAAAAGATCATCTATTTTGAAGTTAATATTTTAACTTTTAATGATCACTCATGTACCTATAACATATCTAGAGAAATTAAGAAGTAAGCAAGATTGCAAAAAAATAAAGTTAAATTAAAATTAAAATGTATTGGCCAGGCGTGGTGGTTCACGCCTAACACGCTGGGAGGCCGAGGCAGGTGGATGGCCTGAGCTCACAGGTTCCAGATCAGCCTGAGCCAGAGTGAGACCTCTTCTAAAAGTAGCCAGGCATTGAGGCAAGAAAATCACGTAAGCCCAAGAGTTTGAGGTTGCTGTGAGCTACAACGCCACAGCATTCTACCAAGGGCAACAAGTGAGACTCTGTCTCAAAAAATAAAATAAAATAAAACAAAACAAAACAAAATTAAATTAAAATTTATTGAGAATGACTGAGGTTAAACTCCAGAATTGAACTTTATGTAATTTAATAAGTGCACATACTCAACAATTATACACATCTTGGATTTTAGACATCAATTTCTATTTCCTTCTTAATCAATGAATTGGGAAGATAGTTCAGCAGTTGATTTCCTCTTCTGAAGGTCAAAAGTTGCTTTGGGTCTACCCCATGAAATCTCCTCTGGCGTGTATACCTTGATTTTATATCTATAATTGTGTAGAACTTGCTGTTTTTTTTTCCCAAGAATAGATTTCAGTCATAAAGCCTGTGTAATTTCTCTCTACATTTCCTTGATATGTGCAGTTTAAGGTTCATTACAGTCCTCAGTATAGGTGTGATGACTTATTTCACATAACATTAGGGATGTACAGCTTTTCTTTTATACTACCAAATAAAAAAATTACACAGTATTAAACAGACAAGAAAACATTTATTCAAGACTATTGTAATAGGAGAGAAAAATTGAACTCAACTCCCTAAAAAAAAAAGCAAGAGGATTTTAAATGTTAAGGAGAACTAATAGAAAAGTAGTATAGGACAAGGGAGGTGTGTCTATAAGATTAAGACATTTGTGTTTGCTAATTGGTACTTCTCTAAGTTAGGCTCCTACTCCCCCAGAATCTGAAAGACCAAGGCCCTTTCTTTATAAATATATTTCAAAGGGATGGCTCCTAGGTTCCTGAGAAAGGTATCCTTGATTTATAGAATATTTGCACCTCAAAGATCCAGAGAAAGAGTTTATAATTGAAAGGTTTCTAAAGAAAATGTTCTAAGAAAATGAAGTCAGGAGCCCGTAGTCAGGAAGAAAACTGTCTAAAATTTAGTCAAGCTGAGGGAACATTAGGATATCTTGGTCAATGCACAGTGAACTATGACATTTTAAACCTTAATTGCTGAGAAGAATAATTTCTGATTTGAATTTCAGTCAGAAAATAAAATCTCACGTTGAGCAGTGTCTTGTCTCCTCCCCATGTAACCCAATTAGACAATTACATATTTTATCACCCTGAGACTTAAAATAGTGCCATTTTTTCCCAGGTTAGCAACTTCAACAAACTCAGTAGTGATTAATGGAAAGAAGAAAGAGTGGAAAGAAGTAAGGACAATTGTACCTAATTACCAACTCAGAACTGGGACAAGGGGATTCATTACTTTTCAGATTTTCTGAGAACAACTTGTAAGTGCATAGCTATGCAAATTGGTGAATCAAATTTGAAGACAAAGTCTCGATTTCAAGAAACTACAAAGTGGGATAGATGAGTGCGTAGAAAATTGGCCATCTCAAAGAGAATTTGCATGAGGCAGACGTGCAGTGTCTTCTTGTCTGTAAATTATATTTTTATTTTACCTACATGCACTACTCCTTCCTTACATCCAACAGTATGAGTCTTAACTTCTTCCTCTCTACAGTAAGACAAATCTCCCAGTTTTATTTACTCATAACAATCTGTATTTTAAAGGATTGATCACTAGTGCAACTGTCTAATTATTTAAATATTGATTTATTTTTAAATAATCTGCTCTGCTTGTCTGTGATCCCCATGAGAGCATAAATGCTCATAGTTGACTTGGCCATTGCTGGGCCTCTAACCTAGCACCTGACAAAGAATAAACATTAACTATTTTTTTCATAAACTAAATATTTTAAATGTATTTATATTGTGTTATAAACTTCTTGCTTCTTAAGGAAATAATATGTATATTCCTTTTAATTTTCACCATGTGTCTTTTTTTTTTTTTTGAGACAGAGCCTCAAGCTATCACCCTGAGTAGAGTGCTGTGGCATCACAGCTCACAGCAACCTCCAACCTCTGGGATCAAGCGAGTCTCCTGCCTCAGCCTCCCAAGTAGCTGGGACCACAGGTACCTGCCTCAACGCCCGACTATTTTTTTTTTTTGGTTGCAGCTGTCATTGTTTTTGGTGGGCCCAGGCTGGATTCGAACTCACTACCTTAGATGTATGTGGCTGGCACCTTAGCCACTTGAGCCACAGGCGCCGAGCCTTCATCATGTGTCTTAAGGAAGTTTTCTAAAATGTACTCTTTGTTAATTTAAAATAATATACATATTCAAAACAATCCACAGCAGAGTTGAGAATTTTGTAGGTGATGAGAATAGATTTTTCTCCATATGTTATATGTCATAACATATGTGACATTAAATTTCAAGGTGAAAAGAAACTAAATCCTCCATATTCTTCAAAATAAAATATTTTATGGATAAAAGCAGCATAATCTAAATGTACCAAACCAGTTTTCAAGGACATTACAAAATATTTAGCCAATAGGGTTGTGTGTATTTCTATTTATGATGGTAAGAAACAACTTCTAGAATTAAAAAAACGATATAACAATGAAAACAGGATAGAAACGAGACATAATAAGGAAAAAGAGATTATCCTATTCAAATATAATAAAAGTGCATTATAGGCCAATATATCATCAACACTTTATACAGTCTTGTATTTAACAAAGTAAAAAGAATTACTGACTAAATATTACCCTAGGAAGGGTAACTGGAAAATAGGAACAGAAACAAAGTCTGTTTGAAAATAACAGTTTGAAACTTATCCCTAAACTTAACCGTAGCCTTTTAAGTTTGATTTGGATAATTTTTCTAGCTGAAATTCTTCAAGTACTTAGTAAATCTGACTGTTTCTAATTTATTTTCACACTCACAGGGACTGCTCTTTGGAACTTATACACTGTATAATGTTTCACAGCATCACTTGTATCTTTTTAAATAGTTCATTTCTGGCTAATGTTTGTTTATAATAAGAGTTTGACAAAAATAATGATGACATAAAGAATAAATAATAGTTTGCTTTATTCTTTTGTCTTGTCAATGGGCATATTATATTATCATAATATTCAGATCTACATCAAGTCTTATAATACTGTCTTATTTGTCTATAAATGTTTTGAAGTTACTCAAACCTTTTTTTAAAAAAGTATTTCAAATTAAATTTTGTGCATTAAAAAAAATATATGATCAGGGCTCAGTGCCCGTAGTACAGTGGTTATGGCACTGGCCACAGGTGGGTTTGAGGCTGGTGGGTTCGAACCCAGCCCTGGCCAGCTAAACAACAATGACAACTGCAACAAAAAAAATAGCCAGGTGTTGTGAGTGCCTGTACTCCCAGCTACTCAGGAGGCTGAGGTAAGAGAATCACTTAAGCCCAAGAGTTTGAAGTTGCTGTGAGCTGTGACACCACAGCACTCTACCGAGGGTGACATAGTGAGACTCCATCTCAAAAAAAAAAAAAATATATATATATATATATAAATAAAATTAGAAGATTTTGACCTACAAACTTTCCCTAAAATGGCTTTTATGAAAGTTGATGTAGGAGCAAACTATTTGTCATACCAAAAATACTGCCCCTCAAACTACTTTAAATGGTCAATTATATATATAATATATATCATGTATAAATACACACACACATATGTGTTCTTTCTGAAAATTACTATTTTTGGCTAAATAACATTTCCGTTATCATGACATACCATCTTATATGTTGTTTTTTTTTTTCTAAAACAAAAATGAATGTTTTTTGCCCTGTTCTTGTTTAATAATGTATACTATATGTTAATTTGGGGAGAAAAATCACAGTATCCTATGTCCACCACTATCCCTCCTGAGCTCACGGGCGTGCTCTCTCTCTTTCTTTCTTTTGCTCTTCTACTTCTGTTCTCTTGTTCTCAGTCTCACTCCCTGTCTTTTTCCATAATTCTGGGTGAAATATGCATATACTACTTTAATAGCCCTATATCCAGATGGCTAGGACTTTTCATCAGCTTCCAAAAGCTTTGCTTTTCAAAATTTTCTTAAAACTTCCTATTATCTGGCTCAGC